>QKNR01020374.1:3649-26862 GCA_028031935.1 Paedocypris micromegethes | reverse complement strand
AAGTAGAACATACTTGATGAAATCATGTAAAAAAATCTTGAAAAAATCTGCTTGACATTCATTTAACAATTCTTAGTCGATTGTACTTTTTAATTTGAGAAAATAAACCCCAATTTTCTCAATTGTTTTGATTATTGATGGTTTGAATTATTGATGCATGACACTGAAGGGCCGGCACATTCTCTCCAACCCTGCATCCTTTCTGTGTGAGAAACTCTTCTCCGTGATGACGATGAATAAAACAACAGAAGTCGTCTCACTGATGACCATCTGCAGAGAATCTCCACAACACAGCACTTCACACCAAATATAAACCAACTTGTTGCCAAAAAAAGATGCCAGGTGTCCGGCTGCGATCAGGGCAAATGATCAAATCAGAGTCATAGGAGCAAAGAAAACGGAATGATTAGAATTGTTATTTCTGAAAAGTTCATATGTTTTGTATAATTTCAGGCTCTGTAGCATGTTCATATTTCTAACTTTGACAGGAGATTCTTTTTAAACGGAGTAAAATAATTTGGCATAGGAGCAAGGGAATTTGAATGTTATTTTTAATTTATGTTATTTAAGTTGTTTAAGGTAAGTTCTAAATTGTACGATTTAACAAGATATTTTTTTATTTAGACAAAATAATACATAATATACAAGTTATTTAAGGTTTACGTTTAATATTCCTGTCTTTGTTTATTCATATTTATGTTCCAAAAACATTAAGTTTGTGCGTTCAATAAATGTTTATCCTGTTTGCCACGCGACCTTGAGTGCGTTTTGAATTTTGGCCCCTTGTGCAATTGAGTTTGACACGCCTGTCCTAGAGGAACTCGTCCTGATGAAGGTCTACTGCTGCCTTATTAATCCATGTCTGTGAAACCCAGCCCTTCATCATTCACTTCTGTGTGGAAACGTTTCTTCTGTGAGACACTTTATCTAAAGCCCTTTGTGGAAAACACACACACATACACACTCACACAAGCACAGACACGCACGCGCACACACACACACACAGACACGCACGTACACACAGACACACACACAGAGACATCCCAAAAATATTGCTACATTGAAACAGTTTTGTGAAGAGCAGTGGTCCGAAATTACCTTGAGGTTATTTGCTGCCAAAAGAGGATCAACCAGTTATTAGGTTGAAAGGTTCACATACTTTTTCCACCCTGAACTGTAAATGTTTACATGATATGTTCAATAAAAACGTTTGTGTATACATAAGCACACTGTGTTCTTTCTCGATTTCACGCACACAGACACAGACTCACACACACACAGACTCACACAGACAGACACACACGCACACAGACACACACACACACACAGACTCACAGAGACACACACACACAGAGACACACACACTCACACAGACAGACAGACACGCACACAGACACTCACAGACAGAGACACACACACAGACTCACAGAGACACACACAGGCACAGATTCACACAGACAGACACCACACAGAGACACACACACAGACTCACAGAGACACACACAGGCACAGATTCACACAGACACACACACACAGAGACACACACAGTCTCACAGAGACACTCACACACACACAGAGACACACACACTCACACACACACAGACTCACAGAGACACACACACACAGTCTCACAGAGACACACACACACACACAGAGACACACACACACACAAAGACTCACACAGACAGACACACACACACATATACACACACACACCTTCATAGGCCTTCATCAGGACGAGTTCATCTAGGGCATGAAGGTAGTTTAACAGGCTTAGTTAGTCTGAGGAGTAAGTGAAGTAAGTTTAAACTAGAACACCAGAGATGAACCTGAGCAGCTTGAGCACTGTTGGGCTGATGGTGGCCAGTAAAACCAGAAATGGACCACAAAACACCAATGATGGAAGAACTTTTGGCACAAAGCAATAGCAGAGGTAAAAATAATCTGTTCCAAAAACTTAGATAAAAGTAATAAAACTACTTTTAAATAAAAAAATTAAGTATTAATTTAAAAAAAAAAGAGTGTTAAAAAAGCTACTAAAACACATTTTGACAAACTTTCCAGTTATTGAAAATAAAAGCCACACTACTGCTAGTGAACAAAAAGAAAATAGTGCTTGGATTTCAAGAGAAAAGAAAATGAGAAATCTACAGGTTGAATTAGCTAGAAAGTTAGAAGGAAAGAGATACGATAGAAAAAGACAACCGTGATTATGTCACGGGTCTGTCACGGGACGAGCTGGTTGTTTCTAGACAGGAGTATGGATCCCCGTGCACAGCATGAAAGTAGCCGGAAGACGAGGGGTTAACTTCTTTGGTGAAGGGTTTTAATCCAACAACGAGACTTGATAAACAGTATCCAACACGAGACGAAACATAACACAACCAACGGGACTGTAACGGTACAACGCGACAACGACTGTGATTAAACCCGGTGCTTAAATACACAACACATGACGAGACAAACGATGAACACCTGACACAAATCGAGACAATTAGGACAATCGCGGAAAGACAGGGAGTGACGTTAAACAGCTGATCAAAACAAAACACACGCGGGAAGACATGACAGCTAGACAAGAAGTAAACAAAACATCGTGACGCGGACCCGGAAGTGACGTGAGTGCCCCGAACGTGATCAGAAATAAAAATCCCTGACTAAAAGTTCAGCCCAGCATCTGCGATCCATGACAGATTACAAGTAGGGCTGCAACTAAAGATTATTTTCTTATCGATTAATCTATCGATATTTTTTTTTTCGATTAGTCGACTAATCTAACGACTAATTTTTCGATTTTTCTAACAATTACATTTTGCCAACAATTAAACATTTCCACATAGAGGTGAATCATTAAGGGCTGGATTTTGGGATCTGGAGCTGGATCTAGGCAGAATTAGCTTGGGGGCCCTTTGCTAACTGCATATATATTAATAATAATAATAATAATAATAATAACAACAATAACAATAATCAAGTACATTTTTAAAGCACCTTTTGAGACCCTCTGAAGCAGCAGCAACACGCAGGTCACATCAGGCGTCTCTCCTGCAGTAGTGAAGTTTGAAGATGTTTTTTTATGACAAAAGCAGCTTATAAGAGTCTGCACCTTTTGACCCACAAGATTATCACCTACAGTCCAGAAAAGATCTGTTCAACTCTCCCAGTTAATTCTTCCGCTTGTTTTTTCATGGAATAATGGATTTCAATACTAATTTATAATTTATATATATATAAATATTTATAATATTTATTGGAATATTATACCTTACAGTTGAGGACCAAACTATTACCCCCCACACACCCACCCACCACCACACACACAACATGGTTATTGTTTAAAAAAAAAAAAAAAAAAAAAAAAAAAAAAATATATATATATAATATATATATATATATATATATTATATATCATATATATATAGGTTATATAAAGTATTTGCCAAACCTTCTTTAATCAGAGCAAAACAATAATGTAAACAGCTTTATTAGACATTTAACTGTCTAAAAAAATGATTTGCTTTGTTTTAAAGCAGATTTTTGCAGAAAACAAATTTAGATACTGTCCCTAGCGGCCATATTAACCACTCATGTAATTCCAAGTATTTTTGGCATATTAATTAACATTGTATCGGTTTAATTTAACATTGTATTAATTATTTTGATCTAATTATGACAGTATTCAGTTCATAAATGAAGATAACAATTAATTTAGTTGTATTTTCAAACTAGTCTCCTTATGTCTAAACACTAAAGATTTGACATTTTAGATGCTCCAAAATGAAGCGCTGCAGCCGAAACTACACACAACACTATCAAAATCAAACTTTTGCACGAGACGCCAAACACTTCATTCATTTGACAAGATTTTTGTCTGACTAATTACACACTGCTAGGTAAAGTGAAAAGCACCGCCATCTTTAGTCTGCTTTTCCATATACATAAAATATATATCAGCACTGTTTACAATAATTTCAAGTTACGCACACGTGCTGTTGCAACATTTAGATTTTTACTAGAAACAACTGAAATCTGCGTAAAAAGCACAGCAGATACATGAACAAAAATAGTCAAACGTTACAGCAAAGAATGAGTAAAAGAAAAAAAAACAACCAACAAGATTTAGGACAAATAATTGGGTATTGCACAAGGAATGAAAGTATGGTCAGCAAACCAGTTTTAGACTTTGGCTCACGTCCCACACGACAACAAACCGGCTTCTTGTATTGTCTGCATCATTCATACGCTCGGCTGGGATGAGAATGTCGTGCAGTCTGTCCAGAAATGTCAGAATATAGAAATGCAAACAAAAACTAGAGGATTTAATTGAGTCTGTTCGAAGATTAGAATGCCAATATTCCATATCTCATAAGTATAACCTATTATCAACAAATTGAACCGAATAGTGTTTATTGCAATCCAAAGGATTGATATAAAAAAAAAAAAAAAAAAAAAAAAAAAAAAGCATTTTCAAAGGATTCGTTTATGGTGAAAAAGCAGGACGACTTTCAGCTTACCAATTAAAATCTAAAGCTGCCTCCCAAATTATACCCCAATTTAGCAACAGTAACGATGATTTAATAGTTAATCCTATTGAAATTAATAATACATTTAAGAATTACTTTTATAATCTGTATACTTCTGAAAGCCCTGCATCTAAATCTGAAATGTTTGAATTTCTAGACAATATAGATATACCCACTCATATTCCTGCGCAGAAAACCTGTTTGGATGAGAAAATACAAAAAGAAGAAATTTTAAATGTTATCTCATTAAAGCAGAATAAAAAAAAAACACCTGGCCCTGATGGCTTTCCCATAGATTTTTATAAGAAATGTGCAGACAAATTAGCCCCTATTCTTCCTGATATGTTCATGGATTCTTTGGAGAAGGGCAGTTAGCCACAAACTTTAAATGAAGCAAACATTATTCTTTTGCTAAAACCCGGTAAAGATCGTGTAAAATGTAACTCTTACAGGCCCATTTCTCTCCTAAACTCTGATATTAAAATTCTAGCAAAAATCCTTGCTTTAAGATTAGATGTCAGGGACCAACACTCAGTTTCTCTCATTGATTAAATGATTATACTTTTCCCCTAAAGCATCAGTAATAACAAATAGAGTACGTTCAAACCCTTCTCCCTTATCGAGAGGCACAAGACAAGGATGCCCTCTTAGCCCTCTACTTTTTATTTTAGCCATTGAGCCCCTATCTAGCATTTTATGGGCATTACCATTAAGGGCATAGAAAATAGAGTATCCTTATTCGCCGATGATATGCTATTGTACATCTCAAACCCGATTATAGCTGTCCCACAGGTAGTTAAGATATTAAACCAATTTGGAACTTTCTCTGGTTATAAGCTAAATTTTTCAAAAAGTGTTTGTTTTCCCATAAACAATAAAGACCTTCACATCTTAAAAAAAAGATATGCCTTTCAAACTGTCTGTATCAGGATTTGAATATTTAGGGATTAATATTACACAGGGATTTAATAACCTTTACAAAGAGAACTTTGCACCTTTAATTGAAAAGCTAACATCAGATCTCGAAAAATGGAACTTGTTGTTTCTTTCCCCTGCAGGAAGAATTAATTGCGTAAAAAAAATGAACATTTTACCAAGATGTCAGTACTTGTTCCAATGTATCCCAATTTATTTTATCTAAAACCTTCTTTAATAATTTAGATCTCATCATTTATAAGGGGTTGGAAAAACACCTAGAATTCAGAAGGAATTTCTCCAAAGACAAAAAACTCAAGGTGGATTAGCTCTTGATATTTTCAGGTATTAACAAGCTGGTTAAGCGAGCTGGTTCTGTCCTGGGCTGCCCACTGGAAACTATTGAGGAGGTGGCGGACAGAAGGATGCTGGCCAAATTAGCATCCATCAATTAGCATCCATCCAAGCATCCATCAACACATGTGTTTCACTGTGTCTACCTCTCTCTCTCTGTCTCTCTCTCACAGTGGATAATTCCTCTGTGTGTGTGTGTGTGTGTGTGTGTGTGTGTGTGTGTGTGTGTGTGCTGAGAAACTCAAATGAACCGTTGTTGACTATCTTCCAGTAATGTGTTTGCGGAACATTGTGTGACATTCCCAGGTCTGGTCTGTATCCTTTGGACAGGTATCAAAATAACGTTAGCGTTTACTGACAAAGAAAGACTGATGTTTAAAAGTAAAAAAAATAAATAATAAAATACATAGTTATATATGTATTTTATGTATATGTATTATTTATTTATATATATATATATCATATTAAGTAAATTGAACAGACTAATTTTATGTATAAAAAAGGATAACAAAAAACTAAAAGAACTTAGAAAAGAACTAGAAAAATGTGTGATGCAGTGTTCTCTGACCATATGCCGATTTTATTTGACATTAGTTAAGCCCCGCGCTCCTGCTCGCCGAGTCTGAATTATTACCCCCTCATCTGCCTCAGTTCACCCCTGATCCTCTGTGTTCTGATACGGATGAGCTCAGCACCTGTTCACACTCCACCTGTCAAACAGTACTCGACGCTGTTGCACCATTAAAGCTCAAACAACCTAAAACTAAATCTGAGCCCTGGCTAAATGACGTAAACGCGTACAGGAGACTTGTGAAAGTTTGCTTCACTTTTTTGTAGATAAGGTAAATAATGTCAGGGCCCTCATATCGCCACCGACTTCTGATTCTTCCGTCTCTGTGTATAACCCAATAACTCTTCATCAATTTGAACCTGTGACCCTGTCGGGGTTGTATGAGACTGTAAAACATCTAAAACCTTCAGGTTCTCCCGGTTTTTAACAGAAGTAATCGGTACTTTGGCACTTTCTGTGCTGAGTGTTATTAACAGCAGCTTCACCTCTGGTGTTTTTCCTAGAGATTGCGAACACGCCACAGTTCAGCCTCTGATTAAAAAACCAGGCCTGGATCCCACTGTGCTGTCAAATTACAGGCCCATTTCCTTTTTTCATCTTCCTTTTCTGTCAAAAATTATGGAAAAAATTGTATATGGTCATTTAAGTGTTTTCTTGCTATGACCAAAATCCTATGATGGAAGTTTTCCAATCTGGTTTTAAATCTCTGCATAGTACAGAGTCTGCATTACTCCTACAAAATAATAGGAGAGTTATTATCCTCAAACATAACTAAGAATTTTACTATTATTTCTTTACTACGAAAAATGTTTATAAACTTTATAGGTACTTTACATTCTATACTGAAGTGTTTTTGTCTAAAACAAAAACTCAATTTTCCGTTACTAACTGGGACCTGTCCATTTATTTGTCATGATTTCTGAAGCTCTGGATGGATCAGAACCAGTTGTGGGATTCTACAGGATGAATGGAGGTAAAGGGGCGAAGGGATTCTACGTATTCTACGAGTGACACGTTCGTTTAAATTCAATGATAAATTAAAATATATTTTTGTATTTCCAGCTATTTGTTGTTGTTGTCGTCGTTGCAAAATGGTTTTTGCATTTTTTGTAAGGTCAAAACTTTGCAGAGTAAGGTCAAAAAAGCAGTTTAAATCACTCGGGCAGGAGTGAGTAAAAACACCACTTATACTGTGATGCTGTTCTTTTCATATGTAACATGTTACATTATTTGCAATTAACACATTTTTAATGACTTGAAAGTTGCTTTGGATAGAAGCATCTAACTGACAGTATGAAGTAACTAAAAAAATGTGCGTTATTGGGCCAAAGTGGCCACAAAAATGCTTTCCAATGGGCGCCACTGAGCTAGATGACATGTTTTAGGGTGGAAGAAAAAAATCCTGAGAATGCATTTGTTTTTGCTCACCCCATTTGAACTCGTGTTTTTCTGATTTCTTGGAACCGAATAAATCTTATGCAACATATATGAGAACAAAATGACATCATGTCGAGGTATTTAATTGGACTGTTATGGGGAGGAGTTCATTTGTCGGACGCAGATCTCGTCCAGAGCAGTTGGAGCTGACGAGCGAGACAGGTAAGGAAACGATACCTTACATTACCCTAACTACGCCTAACCCTAACATCTTTACTGCGCATGTGAATATTAAACATGAAAAAATTGAATCATAATTAATATCTCCGCATCACAAATTTGACTGTCGATTTTGCTAGTTTTAACACAAATGTTTCGAATGTAAAGATGTGCAGTAGTTGGAATATGATTCTTCCTTCATATGCATTTCATTTCTCACTTTTTTCTCACGTCACTTTTTTTTTTACATTTTATAATATTAGGCACGAGCAGTTGTTTTTGCTAAAACATTTATTGAACGACGTGTTTTTAAACAGTTTTAAAACGTGAGCTCAGAAACATGGCCTTTTTTATTAAATTGGTTTAACGTTGTTTAATCAAACGCCAACACACATTAATGTCTGTCACGTCAGTAACGCGGCCCCGCTGCGCCCCCTAGAGGCGGAGAGCTTGTAGCGCGCTTCGTTCCTCGGCCGAAACTGGTTCTAAACACGAAGACACCTACACACACGTAGATAAATAAGAAAACTTTTTGCTGTTATAAAGGCAGTTTGCAAGCCAAGCTTTCGATCAATTATCGACACCGCAGATTTGTTTGGTCGCAAAACTGCGAGTCAGTTCATCTTCATCGTGATTCGATTCGATTGCTTTTGACTGAATAACAAAAACTCATTTAAAAAGAAAAAGAAAAACGGCTTGAGAGAAGGAAAAGATGGTTACATTTATTTCTCATTTGTTGTTTCACTCATTTATTTTTCACTAATGCATTTCCGCATTTGTTAATACATAAGTACATTTATTTACTTTGTCATTTATATTTGATTTTATTAACATTGGAATAGCGCGTCTCCGGGTGACGTCACGCGCACCGCTAGATGCGTCTAAGCGCCGAGAAGACGGCCACATTTTTTTTTTACTGCGACCCGTTTGTGTGTCGACCGGAGTCAAGCCCGCCCTCAATTGCTTTCGGTGTGCGCGCGTACACCGCTTATTACGTGAAGACGGCATTATACCAGCGTTCAAACAAAACGAGCGTCTCGGAAACTGCAAAAAGAACTCAAAACAGTAGTTTTTAATCTCTTATTTCTATATTACCCTTTATCTTCTGTTACATTACGTTAAAACTGTACATTATTGGCTATTTTCTCTTTTCATCCAAACTATCCTCTTCTTTTTATTAAAAATAAATCACTAACTTTCACGACATCACACTAACACAAGATTGTACTAGACACTATTGTCTCTGCACATACAAAGTTTGAGAATATATGAACGCGTAGTTTTTCTGTTACTGTACGACAAACTGTGCTTTTTGGCTATTGTCTTTATCCTTAATTTTGAATAAAAAATAAATCACTAATTATCACGACATCACACTACTTCCTAATCATACTAGACATTATTGTCTTTGCATTTACAAAGTTTGAGAAATTATGAACGCGTAGTTTTTCTTTTACTGTACGACAAACAGTTTTTATCCAAAAGGTCTTTATCCTTAATTTCTGAATAAAAAAAAAATCACAAAGTTTGATAACTTTAGACTGTGTAGTATTATTTACTATACAGTACTTTACAATTATATTACTATACAACAAGTATTGTATATATCATCCTTTTTTTAATGATTAATAAAAATAAATATATAAACAATTATGGAACACTAGCACTTTTTTCTTGAGTTTCTCGTCTTCTCATCGACCCTCGGCTTGGTTTAAATTTAAATTTAAATTGAACCTTTATTAGTCCCTCTTGTGCTGTAGAGTTCCAGCACCTTCAGAGTGTGGCCCGGTTTGCTCCTCTGATTTTCTCTAGGCTTTAGGAGAGTGGGGCTTTCATGGACTAAAAAGGCCAGGATTGTTGTGCCCTTTATGGAAGTGTAGTAGTTTCATCGTTTCTACAAAATTCATTTTGTTTGATCAAGTATTTAAGTTGCCACACGTGTCAATGTCTTTGGCTGTCATTCACGTACAAGTTAATACATTGTAATAAATGTATTTTTGTGCAATACGTTCTCCAGCTCTCCTGATCTGCACCAGATTGTAACAATTTTCTATGTTTGAAATATAGTCTTGTTTTTTTTTTTTCTTCACTGTTTCAGAATAACCTCGTGTGTATGTCTTTCTTTTACTGTATGACTAAATTTCTTACTAATATAATGATTCATAACTGTTTATGATTTTTTTCCCCTTAATGTTAATAAATGTACTCACGTTATTTGACCTTTCTTGTGACCATGTGTGTGTCCTGTCTCAGGGCTTGAAATTACAGAATTATGAGATCTTGTCAAGTGTTGGAAAATCTATGCATTTATGGTTACATCATTCTTCCTTGTTTTATCACAAAGTTTAATAACATTACTGTAAGATTGATGAGATAACAATTAAACACTAATTGAATGAAAAAACAAGATTCTATTTACATAGTATATAGTATATATATATATAGATAATATATATATATATATATATATAGTATATGTATATATGTATATATATATATTATATATATAGATATATATCTATTAGAGATAATACCGTTTTTACTTTGGAATAATTACCCTCATAAAATATCCAGACTCTTACAAAAAAAAAAGAAAAAAAAACAAACCAACAAATAAAAATAATTAAAACAAATAAAAACAATAAATAAATAAAAAATAATTAAAGCAAATAAAAACAATAATTCAATTTTGTTATAATAATCAGACTAATTACCCTGAATAAAGTAGACATATTGTTACATAAAAACAATAAATAAATTAACAAATAAAATAAAAAAAACAAAACAAAAAAACAATTAGTGACACAAAGGACACTTCTAGGTCTGGCCAAGACAGTTCTCATGGAACCACCTGTCACAGGTATCGCACTGGATCTAAAGAGATAAAAAGACAAATTACTGTTCTGTTGTTATATTGTTATAGTACTGTTATACTCTAACAGTTTTTCTTGTAATAATACTTATACTCTCTTCTCTTTCGGCTTTTCCCTTATCAGGGGTCGCCACAGCGAGTCATCCCTTTCCACCTCATTCTATCCTGAGTATCTTCTACTCAAATAATAATACTTATACAAAAACAAAAAAAAAAAAAAAATTAACACTTTTCTATTACCCTTACACAATGTTTTACACATTGAAAAATGTACACTAAATCTTTCCACTGGTAGCAAATGGTTTTGAAATGGTATATAATATCAAAACTGAAATTCAAGTGTGTACAGCAAAACTTACCTAGTTTATCTTTGGTGGTCCAGGTCCCGGTGATTTCCGCAATGAACAGAGTGCACAATTGTTAGACTCATCAAAAACTAAAATGTAAAAAACGCTTTTAAAATGTAAAAAACGTTTTGTTTGAACGCTGGTATAATGCCGTCTTCACATAATAAGCGGTGTACGCGCGCACACAGAAAGCAACTGAGGGCGGGCTTGACTCATGAGATGCGGCGCACACGGAAACTCACGTTTCTCAAAAATGATTGATTTGAATCTTCTAACGGGGGCACAATTTAGAAAACAGAGACATAGGGAAAACGAGAGAAATATAAAGGTATGCAACAGCATTCTCTGTGTCCCTGTCATCAATAAAGGACAGTAAATACAGTGTTCCATATACGGTGAAGAAATATATCCGTGAAATATTATACTAATATATTTTTTTAAGTGAGTGAGATTATTTTCCAAATATATTCATCCAAATATATGGGACATTTTTAAACATGTTCTTAACATATTTTAAAAATTAGCTTTTTGTCTTTAAGTGGTATTCTAATAATTTAAATTAATAATAAGTGTGTTGTATATATATATATTTTTTTTTTTTTTTTTTTTGATGTGTGGGGGGGCACACAATGTAGAACCGCCACTGTGTGTGTGTGTGTGTGTGTGAGGAAGGTGCTGTATCTCAGAAGAGCTTCTGTATGGCGAAACGTCTCAGACAAGTAACTACTCCGTCATTTATCAGACGCTTTTATCCAAAGTAACTTACGGTATATGTCATTACAACTTTGACAAATCAACGTTCTGCTGTCCCTGAATCTAACCGATCTGGTGTTTCTAACATCTGCTTTGCTGACTGAGCTAAAGTACAGTACTAAAATACTTTTAGTTTCCACATTACTAACAAGCTAGTGGTGTATTATTTTCTGACTCTTTCTAAAAGGTGAAAAGAGTTTTGTGTGTTAGTACTAAAACACATCAAATGATCTAATTAGGAATTGACACAACACATCTATATTAATTGATTTTATTAAAACATTCTCTACAAAAATGTGAAATCATCGGCCGGCCGATGTATCGGCCCAATTTTTTAACGTTTTTACGTCCATCGGCATCGGCCGATAGCAGCGTTTAATAGGCCGATTTATAGCCAGGCATGTCCGCGGGAAGCCGGCACCCAGTGCCCGTACCCGTGCCCAGCCCCGTGCGCACCTGAGGGATCTCAAGACATCAACAGTGAAGATGACTCCGCCTCAGAGAGAGACCTGTGCATTCAAGGTAAAACATACTATTCTGGTACTTCATAGTCTTATAGACATATTCACTATATGTTAGTAAAGTGTTGCTTCACTTAAATAGCAGATCCGTCGGAAAACGCGCGTTTAAGCTTTGATACTATCGCGTACCTTGTTCATTTAATTCTTTCAAACAGCGGCATGTGAAACATAAAAGCGCGATTAAAGTTGTTAAAGTGTGGGAAACAAAAAGTATAAAAGCGCTCTTCGTTGTTAGGACACATTTTGGTTTCAGGAAGGATGATAAAACGTAATTAATTCGAATGTAGACGATCGGTGCGCTGCTATTTGTCTCCAAAAACACGCTCGTGACTGTGTGTGTGTGTGTGTGTGTGTGTAGGGAAGGGATGCAACGATTAAGCGATTTCAATATTATACACGGTTTTATTCGTCACGGTTAATAAAATGTAAAAGCGTCTCAACACTGCTTTTCTGCAAAGCTGCTGCAAATAATTACAGGTTCGTCAGCTGCGCACTAGTGTAAAGTTACCAGCTCATAAGAAACAAAGACTAATACACACGTCTGTGTCGCGCATTTGGTAAACAATGGCTGAGGAATCTAGCAGCTCTTTTCTGAAACTCAATAAAACAGGCAGTTAATTGACTGAAAAGCATCAAGTTTTAAAATACAACACATCTACTTGAAGGATATGTCTATTTGGTTGTCTCATATAAAATATGTTTTCCTTTGATGCCGAAATGAAATAAATAAATAAATAAATGGGAAAAAAACCGGTTTGTATATGTTTGTATGTTTTGTGAGGGAAGTATTTATGTGTGATTAAATTACATTATACTAATCTAATCACATTCTAATTCTAATCATTAATGTTTCTTCTGTTTAGTTAGTGGACTAATGGCTGAAAAAAAGAATCCAGTGTGGGAGCACGTCACAGAGACAACTCCGGGGAAGGCACAATGCAAAATCTGCAGTGGAATAGTGAGCCTGGGAGCAGCAAAAGGGAAGAACAAAAACACCACTGGAATGGTGGAAGCAGAACACGTCCCGTCTTCCCTTTGCTTGCGCCATTGGCAAAGAAATTCCTTTGTCCACCCCCCTCCTCTGTACCCAGCGAGAGGGCATTTAGCGAAATGGGGAATATTTATACTAATATGAGGAGCAGCCTTACAGGGGAACATGCTGAACACCTTTGTTTCCTTCACAACAACCAGCCCCTTCTGAACTGGCACTACTGATTTCTGATTTTTTTTTTTACTGTTGTATAATTTATACAGATGCCTTATTTCCTCATTTTTTGCTTTGTTTAATTTTTTTACATGAGTGGTTTGTTTAATAATAAATGTTATGTTTGGAAACAATGTGTATCTTCTTATTATTAGCTTGACATTTTAGTATGAAAAATGAATGGGAAAACTTAAAGATATATGCACCCAAAAATCGGCAGCACATCGGCCATCGGCCAACCCTGATCTCTAAGAATTGGCATTGGCTATAGAAAAACCCATATCGGTCGACCCCTAATAAAAAATTCACAAAAATACACACTTATTTAGAAACATGAAAATGATGAAAAAAAAAAGTTTTTTTGTCACAAATGTTTCAACAAGGCTACTTCATATCACAAATACCAATAATAAATGGGTTCACATCATCAGTTGTAAACATCTGGATCATGTGGAAGGGCTTCATCATCAACAGGTTGTCACTTGTCCTTTAAGTTCAGGTGATGCAAACATCCCATTGAGTCGACCTCTTGTTTGTGTGTGTGTGTGTGTGTGTGTGTGTGTGCGTGTCATCCGGCTCATCCTGTTAAAAACAACATACACTGTGAAAAGTGCCAAAGGCGTGTCGTTACTTTGAATTATTTCTTCTACCTGATCCAACTCAAAGCGTTTAATTTTCTGTCTTCCATCAGTTTAATGTAAAATTTGTGCTTCATCCAAATTGAAAGTAAGTCTTTTAGTGTAAAGTAAATTAATTTCTTTGAAATAAGTAAAAATGTGCTTTCGAGCCAGATGGTGATGAGAAGAGAAGACCTTGTTTCTTGGATTGGCCAATGAGAATTGGCCAATGAGCCAATGAGAAGCTTGCATTTGCTTTATGCATTTTTTAAACTCTTAAACTTTAACACAACTCATAAACACATTAACATGATCTTGTTCAGTTGTAAGGAGCAATTGAAGCGATTTGTCTTAAAAAGAGACAATAGATGTTTTAATGAGGTAATTATGTAAACAACCATGAGTGTGTCTCGTTATGTGAGCAGAGACTCAGCTGCATTTTTACCTGTTTAAAATTTCCTCAGTAGGTGGCGCTGTTGCTGTCTGTTTGTTAAATGGACTAACTGAGCAGAAATTATGTACTTTGAAGTCTTTTATAAGGCAACTTATTTGATTAAGTTGTTATTACACCTCAGTGGTCAAGACACATGGGTTCAGTTCAGATATTATAATATAATATTAGATACTCTTAACATTACTGTTTAAATTTAACTCGTTAGTACACTAGGCCCAATCAACGAAGATGCAAATTGACGCATATATTATAGTGATTGTCTCTTTTTTAACCCTTCCGATGAGAAATTAAGAAATTAAAGAAAAATGTAAAAACAATTAAGAAAACGTATCATTTGAAATTTCAATAAGCTTAAAAACTCAAAGAGATTCAAAGATGTTTTTTGCACTGGCTAAGTAGTGGATAATTAATTAAATAACAAATTAGGTGTTATTTATTGACGCAATTTTTTTATTTTGATCCAACGAGACACTTTTTATAGTGTACATTACACATTGATTTACACAGGCTGAACCTAATGATGAGAATGATAATCCTGAAACATTCAGTACTTGTGAACCTACCACAGAAACAGCTTTTTATTTACACACAAAATTGACATTTTAAATGTACTGCATTCCTCTTCTCTCTGCCCCTTCGTCTCATCTGATCTAATGGATCCTATTATACTAATGTCTATGTAAACATGTCGTTGATTAACTCACCGGAATAAATCCAATGCATCAGCACTGGAGGAGACTATTGTTCAGAAGCCCGTCATATAATAATTGTACACACACGCGACGAAGAAACACCAATATTGGATTATGTGGTTGGTAGGAATGTAGGAAATTCTCCCATGTAGGAACGGATTTTAGAACAACGTCTCTCCCGGGAAACGCCGAAAGCCTCAGACGCAGCCATTCTCAGTGCGGAGAAGCTCTTAAGAGCACACGCTGCCCGTCTTCCGATCACAGTTACTGCCGATCTGACCTGGAAGTAGATTCAAATTCAAAAGTGTTGCGAAAATTCAAAAAAAAAATTTCCATGACCCTTCCGGGGCTCTGTAGGTTTTGGCCGAAAATTTTCGGTGGCCGAATATTCTGTGTATCCCTATGAAATAGTATAATTCAGATCATTGTAACTCTGTGTTTCAGGTTTCTGCGAGTTGCCGGTAAACACTCAAACCAGAGAGACTCCAACTTCATCTGTTCTCGAGCGTCTGTCCTGGAATCAGGTATATTGTCCCGTGAGTTGCTCATCAATCAGTTAAAAGTACTTTTGCAGGCGTTGTGACTGTGCGGGTAAATATTTTCTAATTTTGCAGGTGCAAGATGTTTCTGGAGGCTCATCTCTTCTTTTGGCTGGTTTCTTTCTGCACTGCACTCACTCCAGCTGGTAAACTTTACGCTTATTTACATGTCTAGTTGTAATTTTTCTGAATTGAGGAAAACTTGGATTGAACTTGCACTGTCCAACTAGTCTCACGGATGCAATAAAGCTCATAATTGAACTCATACCTAATTGAAAAACATATTTCAAACCTTTGTGCAGTTTAATCTGTCAGAAAATGTTTGGCAGATGGATCTTAGCCTTTCCCGAAACTTCTTGAATAAAATAAAACACTTCAACTCAGCATTTATAGAATCAAAGTTTTCTGTGTTTTGAGTTCTGAGTTCTGAGGAATGTGCCAGAGGCCGAACAATTAAAGCCTGAAGTTTACTAAACCTCTGTCATCGTACTTCTGTTCATTCCTCAGAAAGCACCAGTATTTATTGAAGATAGATAAACAAAAGTCACAAGTTACTTCATTTGCATATCACATCGTTTCTCAACACAGCTCATCAGCTGTAGGTCCTTTTCTGATAACAAAACACTGAGGGATTCATTCGTAGTGTGAGAATGAAGTCACCTAGAGTTTAAAAGTTGACTGTTTGTTCCACGTTGCAGTTTAAAATTCTACTTATATAGATTTTCTACTCATACTCCTATAGATTTTCTAAGGGTGCTTTCACATATAGCTCGTTTTAAGCGAACCGAACCCAGATCGTTTAAAGTGAGCCAGAAAGAGAACCAGTGGAAAGTGATCCCAGTCCTTTTGCTGTTCACAACCAAGTGGACTCAGAAGAGAACCCAGTTCTGTTTTCGGTCCTCTTCAGCAGTGAAGAGATCCCAGACCCTTTCTTGTTCACACATGAATCTGTTCTTTCCGCGATCTCGCCCCTTTGTTGTACGTTGCTTAATGTGCTTCCGTTAATACACATTTTCTTCATTTTTTGTGAGATCAAAAGAAAAACTTTAATTTAATAGGAATAAAAACGTTTTTTTTAATTTATAACGGAACGGTTTTTAAGGGTTGAGAAGAGTTGTCATCTCACGTTTGCTTTTCCATTTTTCGCTTGCAAGTACGTTTGTTTTATTTATTTTTTCGTTCGTTTTCGTTTGGTTTTCTGGCACTAATCTGATTCCATAGTTTTCTTCCTTTAAGTATTATGATGACGTAACGGATTTGCGGGTACCGAAACCTCCGGGTGCGGCGCGCGCAGCGAAGCTAACAGCGAAGTGGACTGAGATCTCTTCGCTTTCACATATCACAAAGTTATCGAACCACAAACGGTCCCGCAAACGAACCGCTCTCAGACCACCTCCGGAGGTGGACCAGGCACGGATCGCATTCGGGACTGTTTAGGGGGGTCTGAGATCACTTGGTGTGTTCACATATACACCCCGAATCGCTCCGAGTGCGTTTGAAAGGGTTAAACGAGCTAGGTGTGAAAGCACCCTGAGACTCTTACATAGAGGATCATTGTGAAGACATGATTGGATCAGAATTGTGAAGCTTCGAAGTTAAAGATTTACAGACATTCATGCTTGCCGTGCTGGCTAAATCCAAGACTTGATTTTACATCATTATATTGCATCTTCCCATCATTCAGTCACACGTGGATAGAAAATGATAAATCATTATAACTGCATTAAAAGCTTGATAAACCTAACACCAGGTCATCGTCGAGTGAGTTCATGAGTAAATAGACACGTGAATGTTCTTGTGGGACGTCTCCATCTGTGTCTGGTTTCTAGACTCTTCTAGCCCAGTGAATCGTTTGGTGATGGGGTCTATGGGCAAAAAAGTGATCCTGCCTTGCAATTTCTCCATCCCTCCATCCTGGGATGTTGACCTGTGCATCAAGTGGACTAAACTGGGTGACAAAGAAGTCAAAGTGCTGCAGGTCCATAATGGAGTCACTGATATCGGGCCGGCGTTTAAGGGCAGGGTTTCGGGCCCTAAACCCCTTGACGACACAGGCGACGCGTCTTTGACTGTGATACGTCAGAGAGTTAGCGATGCGGGATTATATCGATGTGAAATTGTGCTAGGAGCTGAAGCCACTGAACAGACCGTCTCGCTGGAAGTCTTCGGTCAGTGTTCTTTATCTTATTAGCATCCTTTATTTTGTTAACCAATCGATGTTTTCATGTGTGGTTTAATGAGAATTCTACACTGATAACGAACAAACTAAAGTTTGACCGGTCAGATATTCACAAAATGGTTTTCCATCCATCAGGTGTGTGTTTCCATTACCGTGGGAACAGAAGTCGCTACAGCTTGAACTTCGACCAGGCTAAGAAGGCCTGTGCTGACATCGACGCGTCCATCGCCTTACCCGAGCATCTCCTCTCAGCCTACGAGGACGGTTACGACCAGTGTGATGCTGGATGGCTGTATGACCAGACTGTGAGGTGAGATCCTCCTTTCTCCTGGTTTCTGTAGACAATCATTCCAACTTCTTCTTCTGATGGTTGTGTTACTGACAGGTACCCCATTGTGACTTTGAGGAAGAATTGTGACAGTAAGCAGTCGGAACCTGGAGTCAGGACCTATGGCAAAAGGAACGTCTCTGAGAAGTATGACGTCTACTGTTATGCTCAAAAGCTCCAGGGTGGGTTTCGATGTCCAGCGCGTCATTCAGAATGTGTTGAATGTGGTGGTTTGAGCTGTCTTCTCTTTTCAGGTGAAGTGTTTTACGCTGGTGTGAACAGCAAGCTGACTCTGTCTGAGGCGAGAGAGGAGTGTGTGAGACTGAAGGCGGCTCTGGCCTCCACGGGTCAGCTGTATGCAGCATGGAGGCAGGGGACTCACCGCTGCGACTACGGCTGGCTGTCAGACGGCAGTGTGCGCTTCCCTTTCTCCAATAGCAAATCTCCATGTGACAAAAACCCACTTGGAGTGAGAACCTTCTACCGCAACAAAACCCTGATGACTTTCCCACTCCCCAATGAAAAGTTTGGAGCTTACTGCTTCACAGGTAAAGAAGCGCTTGTGTTTGACACTGACTATGGTACAGTTGCTCTTAAAGCCCTCTGTTTGTTTCAACAGAACATTGTGAGGATCATACGAAGCCAGAGGAACAAAAAAAAGCTGAAGGAGACTCTGTTGTGTTTAGTTTTCCCTGTGTATTTTCCAAAGCACATCACGTTGTTGAATGGCAATTTGAAGGAAACCCCATACTGGATTGGTTCATGCAGCAGGAATTATTCACGCCTGTTTATAAACAAAGAGCCTATTATGACGACAGCACATTCACACTGGAACTCATTAATCTGACCATTCGAGATTCAGGAAAATACAAGATTACCGTACATTTTTCCGATAGAAGTAGCTTCAATGGAGAAACTTCACTGCGTGTCTTCAGCAAGTGTTTTTTTATCTTTTGATTGTAGATTTAAATGAGAATTAATTGAGCATTCGCTTCACTTGAGCATGATTCAATGCCATAATTTTGACATATGGTCACATTATGGATGGCATTTTTGTAGAATAATTGTGTGTGTGTTCTACAGAAAACATAGAGGACGTCAAGCTGATTTGGGGAGAAGAAGCTTTAATCGAGGGCAAATCCTCTGCTTACTTCACCTGTGACGCCGCTGGTGACATCACCTTTGTGAAGTGGCTGAAAAACGGAGAAGATCTGTCTCCCAGCGACCGCATCAGCTTCTCCCCCGATGGAGGATCAGTGTCAATCAATCCAGTGATGAGATCAGACACGGGAGGTTATCAGTGTACAGCAGGAAACCCTGTGACCTCTCAGACCACTGGCAACATCACCATCACCATCAACTGTGAGTGTTTCATCCTCCAACATCTTCTTCTCAGAACTTTCCTCTGAACAAGGAACATTCTCTGTGCTTCAGATGGACCAGAAGACGTCCGCATCAGTGGTCCTGCTGAGGCGAATGTGGGGAGTATCGTGTCGCTGTCTTGCTCCGCTGCGTCTGAACCTTCTGCGACACTGGGCTGGAGCTTTAATGGATCAGACACAGGTGTCACCGAAGACACGTTCCTCATCCCTCAGAGTGACGTCACACACAGTGGAGAATATTCCTGCGCGGCCACCAATCACATCACTGAGAGAAGTGTGTCCACCAGCCACGCCCTGCTAGTTAAAGGTGAGGACCGTTAACACCATAAGACGATCTGTTGTTCTCTGTGTCAAAAGAATTTCATTTTAGCTATTTTTTTTAGGCCAGTATTTTTGGTTATGGAGGCGTAAAATATTAGCAACAGTCGTTTAATACAAAATAAAATACATTTATAAATAAAATTCTTTTGATTAGCAAAATCAACAAAAAAATCTCCCCTTAAATTTTTAAATACAACAGTGGTCAATTCCAAAGAAGTAAAATCAATAAAAGTAAATTCACAGTATCAACTCTGTTTTCATTAAAGAAATGGGTAAATGACTGTTAGGTTACGTAGATTAGGGTGCACCCACTGGTATTTAACACCTGAAAACACTTCACAAGATCAAAATGTTCAAAATATCGCATTCAAAATAATTAGTTCCAGAAAGAATGCTCTTTCAAGTGTCCTATAAAAAACCGAAAACAGGATCTTCCAAATGTTCATTCAAAAGTTCAGAGAGAAATCAATCCAATACACTCAGTTCAATTGTCCAAAGTATGTACACCGTATTTTCTGGACTATAAGCCGCACCTGTATATAAGCCACAAAACCTCGGCTTAAATATAAAAAAAATATATAAACAAGCCGCACCGGCCGAATTCTCCGCGCCATTCCAACCGCAGGATACTCGTAGCGGCTCGAGAAGGGCGTCGGCAGACGCGTCTCGACGATGGCGGACGTCCCCCCGTGACCACCGCACGAGACCCAGCGGCGCCTGATATTCCCCCATTCAAACACTTTAAAAATTAATAGCTCCGCGGCGACGCGTGCTAGCGAGAAGCAGGGTATTGTTTTTTTGCTTGCATTCGTTCCGTTAAATACTGTGAAATTTTATAGTACGTGGTAGCATGATAATTTTTCTTTTTTATGTGGTGCATGAAACAATAAAACACTTACTGTACAGTATGTATCTAAAATACCGTTCAAATTTTTAGTACATACTGCTTAACAATCTTTCGTTTTTTTTGTGTTGTTCACTTGTGTGTTGTAGTGAGATGTTTGTTGACATTACTTTAATAAAGAATACTACGTGAAAATAAGTGTTTTAAAAGTCTGATTAAGTGTTAAATAAATACGTAAATGTTGTGCCTCTACTTCGCGGATTTTCACCTATCGCGGTGGGGTTTGGAACTTAACTACCGCAATAAATGAGGGTTCACTGTATTTACTACAGGAACAGAACGATTTTGAATTGTAAATATACATGTGTGTAACTAATTAGATCCTTTCCTAACCTGTATTTTAACACGGCAGCAACTTTGCTAATTAAAACTTATAAAAATTATATCTGCTTAGAGCGCCCCTAGCGGTGGAAAACAATCTGCAGAATAGCCGCACCGTTGTATAAGCCGCATGATTCAAAACATGTGAAAAAAGTAGCGGCTTATAGTCCAGAAAATACGGAAGTAAAAACGGAAAAACCGTAAAAAGAAAAAGAATATTCCTTGTCGAAAAAATCAATTAAAACATTCCTACTTGCTCCATCACGTTGGAATGTTCTCTCAAATTTGTTCACGCCTCGCCGGGTAGCCTCGCCATCATCACTAAAACACTTTCAGTTCCAACCAGGAAAACTCCCACGAAAACGACTTGACCTGCATATGTAACAGCAGGTTTGACTTTACTTGCAATAACTTGCTTAATGTTACCATCACAAAAACACACATGGACATACTCATGCAGTATATACCGGAACACTCAACACAAACACAGACACTTTCTCATTCACATTAGCAAACACATTTTCGTCATGCTTCCAAACAACACACTGACCATGACATCTTTTTCCCACAACACAGACAGAACAAATTGAGTACTTGCCAATCTTTTTCCATGAATTAAAACATGCAATGAATATCTCTCAAATTGCCTTTCCTATCTTGTCTTTCTCCCGTCTCTTTCCAACTTTGCTAATGTGCTTGTGCTTCCCAGATGAAAACAAACATGGCCGCGCCCAGAAGTGGTGGGGCGGATTGTCCATTCAGGCAAATTCTTAATGGACACGAACTAGATGTTAATCATTTCAAGTCGAATCATTTTAACTTAATTTATTGCCATCTTTTAATTAATAATTTATCAACTTTGTTTTATTTTTGTTTTAGTTAGTTTATCACTCTAATTTATAAAAAAAATTATGAATTATTATTTTTATAGTAATTTTCACAGGCTTACATCTGGTCAAGACTTCCTCAAACACTAACAATTCTACTATAAAATTCCTAATGTGACTTTTTTTGTTTCATGAAAGTGACATATATATATGTGTGTGTGTGTGTGTGTGTGTGTGTGTGTGTGTGTGTGTGTGTGTGTGTGTGTGTGTGTGTGTGAGTGTGTGCGCACACACACTCACCGGCCACTTTATTAGGTACACCATGTTAGTAACAGGTTGCTGGAAGCATTATTGATGCCATGACATGATGGCATCACACAGTTGCCGCAGATTTGTCGCCTGTACATTCTTGATTCGAATCTTCCGTTCCACCACATCCCAAAGATGCTCTACTAGATTGAGATCTGGTGACTGTGGAGGCCATTTGAGTACGTTGACCTAATTATCACATTCAAGAAACCAGTCTGCTAAATGATAAACATTATATAAACATATTTCTGAGTTGACTTATTCTCAAAACAAATTAACGCTTTTACATGCAAAATGCGGTGTGTTCATATTTAGTACACAGTACTGTACATAAAATCAATATTATATACAACTAAGCATTCATATTTGGAATGGGAGATTCGAATCAAGGATGTACAGCCGACAAATCACAGCTTTTATTTTTAAAGCATGTCACCTTTAAAATAAAATAATAAACCAAACCAAAACTGAGTGTGCCTTCAAAACAAAGAAATGAATGAAACTCCAAAACACCCACTCTAACTTAACCCACGATTGTGCTAAACTCATTTAAAACAAAACTCGAGATCTTCTCAGCGTACGCCGCCTACCAATCAGCTGTTTTACACAGAACTACGATACACAGAAAGAAAACTCGACACAATCTGATCAGCTCATACTATACAAGTGTGGAGAGAGAGAGAG
>QKNR01020311.1:0-15230 GCA_028031935.1 Paedocypris micromegethes | reverse complement strand
AGAAGAAGATATATGGATGTTGTAAGAGAGGACATGAGGTTGGCTGGGGTCAGAGTAGAAGATACTCAAGATAGAATGAGGTGGAAAGGGATGACTCGCTGTGGCGACCACCGGTAAGGGAAAAGCCGAAAGAGAAGTAGTAGTATATTTTAAAATTTCTTACTTTATATAAAATAATACCTCCCCCACACACAATATCGTGATATAATACCGATACCTAACACGCGGCTTTGAAAACTGCAAAAGAAACACGTCTAGCGAACACGTGAAGCCCGGAGTTTGTGCAGCGACACGCAGTTACCGCGCGCGCACGCGACTCGTCTGGAACGCAACGGTTTCTGCTATCAGGTAGCGAACTACTGAATATTAAAAAGGGGGCAGGGAAAACGTCCTGACGTCACGACAACGTTACGCATTATCCAATAGAAAACATGTTGTTGTCCGGCGGAAAGCTGTGATTGGCTAGTTCGCCCGCAACCAGGAAGCGAATGGATTTAAATAGCGGAGAACGTTTGAAATGTTTCACGTTATTATGTGTTTTTAAAGCTTTGCCTAAGAGCCATATATGACTCGCGAGTGATAGGTTCCCGACCCCTGATCTATCTGATAGATTATCTGTCTATCACGTTACTCCCATTCATCAGCAACTTCACTGGCTCGCCGTACCATACGGCATTCAGTACCAAATCATGCTTCTCACATTTAAGGCTACATCACCTTGCACCACGGTACATTTCTGCACTATTACATGTCACTCAGGTCGTCCTCCTCTGTCACTTTCACTCCCACTAAAGTGCGACTTACAACTTTGGGGGCTCGAGCTTTTACAGGGGTAGACAATAAGGGAAAAGTAACTTTTGAAGTTCACTGGCCTGATTATCAAAACCACTGGCCCAGGTCGACGCGTTGTGTATTTATTCCAATAAATACAAAAAATAAAATAAAATATATATATATATATATTTGTATAATGTAGATTTAGTGCAAAGTGCAGCAAAACTGAGCTAAAACAGAACAAGTGCAATTCTCTGCCTTTTCTTTTCGTATTCTCTTTTGCTTTCTCTCAATTCCTCTCGTGATTTTTTTTCTTCCTTCCGGAAACATGTCACCTAGCTCAGTGGCGCCCATTGGAAAACATTTTTGTGTCTTCCCACACCAGTACCCCAATAACGCACCTTTTTTTTTTTTTTTTTGTTCACTTCATCCTGATTCACACATTCTCTGACTGAACTGCTGCACAAATTATTCTGCGTCCAAAAATGTTTAAGTGTTTTTGGCGGTTTTGTCATATAGTTCCCCTGCAGTGTCTGGTTTGCTCTGTTCAGAATGAATCAGTATCAGTTGAAAAACATCAATAAAAAATAAAATTTATCGACCAAGTGCAAGAATAAAAGTAAAAGTAAAAGAGTGATTTAGACTGCAAAAAGTTTTGATTTTACAAAAATAATGCAAAAAAAACACCAAACACCTGAAAATACAAAAATATATTTTAATTTAAATTAACTCCCAGAATGTCTGGATATTTTTATTGAAGACCATCAAATATATTATTTCAAACGTGTGTTTAGACGTTTGAAATCTTGGACAAAAGGATCACTTCCTGTGATGAGGCTGCGTCTGAATGTGACGAACATCACACGTCGGATACTCTGTTCTTCACGTAATATTCATGATAGTAGTTTGGCTATTGTATTATGGTTTAATAGTAAAGTGTGTCGTTATTGCACAGTCGTGAAAAGCGTAAATATAGCCGTGTTAGCGTTTCGTGATTTACCAAACATTTCTTTCAACAAATTATCACTAAGCAGTTGCCGTTTTTTTTTCACCCGCGCTGCTTTATTTATTCTTGCTTTTCGTTCCTGATGCCTAGTTATAACAAGATTATTCGCGAGGAAGTTGCTGCTCTTGTATGCCGCGGCAGCGCCCGCACAACGAGGGACTCGTTAGGGGCGGAGCACCAAAAACTCATTGCATATTAAATATATTCGAATCCTCTGCACTTTGCGACTGTACTTGATCCTCGTTATGAAGAGCATTATTTGGAGGAGGAGTTAAAGCAGCGCGCGTGAGAAATGGCAATGATGGACGCACAGAGACGGAGCAGCACAGAAAACATTTAGTCTCTCAGCAACAGTTGAGGCGTTTGAAAACTTAAACGCAATTTTAATGAGAGAACATTTCATTTTACAACATTTCAGCAGGCCAGTAGGTCAAGTTAAACATTTTAGTTTGAATTATATAATTTCTGTCGAGATATTTCATTGAACTGGTACTACAATGAGAGACTGTGGGATAATGGTTTTCACTGGAATGTTGATTGGAGTCCCTTCGTGTTGTCTGGATAAAGTGTCCGCCCTGGTGTTCTGGGACCCTGGGCGATAAGAAACAGAGAAATTGAGTCGTGTAAAAACCTGGGGTTGAGTCTCTTTGCTGTTTGTAAGTATTCTAAATTGTGATGTTTTGTTACCACAATAAACTGATGTTGTGCTCCATCCAGCCAATGTCTCTATTCCTCGAATGTCGCTTTCATAGCCAGTAACTCACGATTTCCTACGTCGTGGTTGCACTCGGCGGGGTTTAGCTTCCTGGAGTAAAAGGCAGAAGGAAGCAGCTTAGAGGGGTTACCACTGCCTGTGTTGGATGTGCCAATTACATATCTGTTGAGCATATCACGAAAGACTTTATTGATAAAGGCCTGGAAAACTGAGGGACTATTGGACAAATCAAAGGGCATGACCAGGTACTCGAAGTGGCCCGAAAAAGTGGAAAAGGCAGTTTTCCATTCATCACCTTCTCTGATTCTTATTAAATTGTACGCATTGCGAAGATCTAATTTCGTGAAGTACTTTGCCTCCCGTAACAGTTCTAGGGCAGCTGGAACAACGGGGAGGGAATAGCGACATTTCACCGTGACCTTGTTAAGGCCCCTATAATCAATACATGGACGTGAACTGCCATCCTTCTTGCTCACAAAAATGATCCAGATGCTGCTGGTGATGTGAAGGGTCGAATGAAGCCCTTTGCTAATTCCTCCATTATAAATTTATTCAAGGCTTCCGATTCTGGCTGCGTTAAGCGAAAAATACGGCCCGTGGGAATCTTTGCGTCGGGAATTAGTTCAGTGGCGCAATCAAAAGTCCGATGAGGACGACGTGCTGTAGCTTTTGTTTCGCTAAAGGCCTCGTTGAGGTCCTGATAGTCTAAAGGTAAATCGACACTGTCACGTTTTACCTCTGGATCTGTGGCGACACACCTA
This sequence comes from Paedocypris micromegethes, assembly GCA_028031935.1. Classification (NCBI taxonomy): domain Eukaryota; kingdom Metazoa; phylum Chordata; class Actinopteri; order Cypriniformes; genus Paedocypris; species Paedocypris micromegethes. The sequence goes on along the minus strand of QKNR01020311.1, from coordinate 11,974 downwards.
GGTTTAAACAGATTAATACAACGACTTGGACAATAATCAGACCATTTTATTAGATGTCGTTCATTCCACGAGATCACAGGGTTATGATGTTGCAGCCATGGTAGTCCCAGGATGATTGGTTGGAGAGGAGAACGGATTACTAGAAAATGGATATTTTCGATGTGTAAACAGCCTACTTGGAATTTCAGCGGTATGGTCTTGTACTGGACCCTCCCTGTCCTGTGCTGCCACTGTTAAAGTTGATTCACGAGGGACACGTTGTTCCAAGAGGGACATTGGTATTTTTTGCAAACTTCTCATCAATAAAGTTACCCGCTGCACCCGAATCAACGAGTGCGCGGGACATGATTATTTTCTTAGCAAAGAGACATCTCATTCGAATTTGGAAGTGTGAATTAAATTCCGACTCACGCGTGATTTAGGTCGCTGAGGGGGGCGAGTTGGGCACGCATAGCAGAGGTGTCCTGGAAGCCAACAATACATGCATCACTTTTCGCGGATGCGTCTCTTTCTGCAGCAGTGAGGTGTCTGACACCAATTTGCATAGGTTCCGCCTCTCTGACTGCGATGCGCGAGGTGTGGGGTGGAACGCCTGCTGGGTTGTTGTGACGAAAGCTGCTTGAAGGTTGCTGGATCCATCGATGGCGAAGTATTCTGTGATGCGCTCAGAGTCTCAGGAAGTTCCATATGCAAACGTTAATAATTTCAACATGGGAACAAGGGGCAAATCCAAAATCAAGGCCAGACGGGCACAAGGTCAGGGCAGGTAGCAAGGATCGAAGGTACAAAGAACAGGCAAGGTTGGTAGCAATAACGGGAACTGGACAAACGCTCAGAGTTGTTGGAAAGGTGATGACGCAGCAGAATTACGAGTTAAAGTCCAGCGGTCCATCTTAACTGTAACTGTCGCGGCCGCTGCACGAACTTGAATGTACATCGACCTTGATTGCAGTGAACGCGAGAACACGCGATCTCTGGACAGCGGCAGATTAGACGTTCGAGGTTGCAATGGAATTAATAACGATAGCAGTTACATATTGCATTAGAAGTATGAGAAAACAAAGAGAGACTCTGAAAGGGAGAGAGACGGACAATTGAGGTAAAAGATGGGACGGGTGAGACAGAAAAAAAGAAAAGATAAATATAAAAATGCCACTGGCAAAGAAGAGAAAAATGGACAGCCAAAATAGATTTTCATCCGTAATGGAGAGATTCCTTCCTGTTTTTTTGGTTTTACCCGTTTATAAGTTTTGAGTCGAGATGTAAAAGGATTTTCTTCATGTGTGTGTGTGTCAATATTCATCTTTTCTTTTTAAAGTTAAGCACTTTATTTGAACATTTATATATGCGCTTATATTTAAAAGTAGCACTGCTTTTATGTCATAAGTTAGATATCATTGTAAATATAGTAGGGATGTACCGAATATTCGGCCACCGAAAATTTTCGTCCGAAAATGGCCCAAAAGTGCATTTTCAGTTTTCGGCCGAAACACTTTTATCACAATAGTCTGTCAGATGACAAGCTCAACAGAAACCTGTTTATACTATTATTAAGACCTGCAGAGAAAATGTTTTATCCTTTGCACTTGTTCGAAATGCACTTTAAACTTAAATGCAATTTTTAATGGAGGAAATTTTAATTTCACAACATTTCAGCAGGCCAGTAGGTCAAGTTAAACATTTTAGTTTGAAATATATTTTATACTCTTGAGGGTTGCATCATACTTGATAAATATTTGCATATTTGTAACACATTTTTTTTCATGTACTGTATTCTTTGAAACTTTGTATTAATGTATGCAATTGCAATGCCTTAGTTTTAGTAAAGTTAGTACAGCATCTTAGGGCTGCAACAAACAATTATTTTGATAACCGATTAATCTATCGATTATTAGAACGATTATTCGATTAGTCATCGATTATTCCAATGATTAATCAGTAGGTTTTGAACGATTATTCAGCTATTTCAGCAAAGATAAAATTAAGAAATTCCCTTCTGCTTTAGAAATGATTCATTTTTTTAGTTTTAATTTACTTTGAATCAAATCATTTCATTTTTTTAATAAATGTTCTTAATTCCAAACTAGCCCCCTTTTTTAATTATATGACTAAAGCGGTTACATGTAAATTTAAATTATGCGCTTATTAAGTACAGTGGTATCGGTGCATCTCTAACGAGCAGCATCAAAAAACTCTGTACAGCTTAGAAAAATACAGTTAAATAAGATTATAGAAAGTTATAGAATGTAAAAAAAATTAGGAAAATGATACACACGTGGAAAGCACTAGATCACGTTTGAGCTCCATATTGTTTAGCCAAATCAGTAGCGTTTGTGCCGTTGGATAGCATGGATTCTGATTCTGTTCGCTAGACGAAACGTTTCAGACATGACTTCTTCCACAAGCTTTTTCGCCTCAAGCCCCTCGCAAAGTCTTTGCTCTTTCCCTCTGACAACTATGTTGAAGGTGAGTGGCGCTATTTGACTCGGAACCGTGGCTAGTAGGGTGGGACGAGACACTTTTCCCACGAGACGAGACGAGACCAGACACTAGGCTCACGAGATCGAGACGAGACGAGATTTAGATCTTTTTTTAAATAAAAAAATCCTTCGTCCTATTCGTCGCTTTTCTTGCCGATTTCTTTTCTTTTTTTTACGTGAAACCATGATTTCCAACCGAAAACAGACTTTGTTCAAAACAAAACAAGCAGATTTTCTCGCGCGCGTCATACGTTCTCTTAAAGGCACAGCGCAGAAAACGGAGCAGCGCATATGCACGTCACGTGTGTGATCTATTAATTCAGTCTGTTACACTGCTTTCTGTGTTCCATTAGTAATGTCTGTGCCGTCATTGATGGTTGTAAGTTACAATTTGTAACGAAACGAATGTGTTATACTGTATTAAAGGGTTTATATACTTGTATAAATATCAAATCCATGAATTATCACGGTATTCACGGTATTGCAAATATTTCAAAAATGGCGCCAAAATCTCGCGATATCACGAGATTCAATTGGATCTCGCGAGAAGCATTGGATCTCGCGAGATCTCGTGCCACGAGATCTCGTCACACCCCTAGTGGCTAGTATCGATACTTTTTGGCCAGAGAATTGATCGTTTGAGATTTTTCCGTGTCGATGCTTATCGATGTTTTTTGGACGATTTTATGTTTGTGGAAAATGACCATCATCAAACCCATTGGAATGAAGAACCAGAGAAGATGGAGAGGACGTTAATATTGCTCATAAAACCTTTCACTTGCGAAGCGTTCCTGCTGTCATCGCTAGTGGCTACAGGTTTGAATCACAGTTGCTGACACTAAGAACATTGTGTTTGTTCGGAAATGTCTCCCTTCACTGGTTTATCTGCGGCTTCACCAGTGAAACCAGCGCGGCTTCTGAACCCCGAGAGGTGATGTGATGCTCGACTACTGGTTTCTCTCAGAAATCAACAGAGTGCTCACGCTTCAGGCTTGCCACAGGTTGTGTCTTTTTTAAAATTTATTTATTTCTAGAAAGCACATTTGAGGTATTCGGCCGTGTTTCATACATTTAAGCAGAGACTTTAAGCGATTATTTAAGCTATTAATCGTTAAAAGATTGCAATCTCGTTTGTAACCCCTTGTGATCTTAATCCAGCTTTTATATGATTCTGCCAAAATCTCTGGTCTCCTACACGTGTGTGTGTGTGTGTGTGTGTGGTTCAGGGAGCAAATTCGATGTACGCAATAATTTAAATATTATAAAGAAAGCTGAATGTGATCGATTGGGGGATATTAGACGACAGTTTTAGTCCGAAAGTATTTTAACAGACGTTATTAGGAATGTTTCACCACAAATTTAGACGTTCTATTGATGCGTTGTATGTCTATTGATATTTAATGTCTGGTACTTGGTTTTGAATTGTGCAAAAATGTGAACAGCAAAAACCATATTGATATTAATATAGCCAATGGCTTTAAAAATGTAACAAATACATACAACTATGAATAATTCATATTTGTAATTTGGCATTTGCATTGAGCCATATTGTATTGTTATTATTTGTGGTGATGATGATATCCGCTATCATGGCGTTGATGATACTGAATCTTCCCATACGGCAGTGGTTGTCAAACTTTTTGGCCACGCCCCCCTTTAAACCGTGAGAAAAATCAGTAGCAATATACGGTGTAGTAGCAAATAGTAGACAATAGGTAGCAAATATAGCTTAAAAACATAAACCTAAAATCATATAAAACATCGTTTACAGTCATTTCTAAAACGGCGTTCTCTAATTGTTTGTGTAATAGCTGATGGCAGTATTGTATTTATTCCCTAGACCACGTAGTTGCTACTAGCCGCTCTATTTATTATTAATATGATCACTTTGTTATGCAATTATTGCAATTATCTGTTTTGTTGCACTTGGAAATACTGCAATACAATTTCTATCACGGCTTTGATAAAAGGAAGTGCATGTAATATGAAAAAAAAAAAAATTATAGCAGCATTAACGTGAAATAATAGTTTCTGACTGTTTATTGTACAGCAAATTTCGATCACGCACACACACAACATGATTGTAATTCATTCGTAGATTTTTCGTGTATTGTTTGTTGTTATAATTTATTTTAGGTATATAATTGAGGCTAGAAAATCTAATGTATTTGGTTAAAAAACTGACAAAATAGTTGTTCAAGTGCTGATGCGTAATCCATCTTGTTAGTAATCGGTAACTTGTAAAGTGTTTTTCTTGCTAACGATGTATAGAGTATTCATAAGTGTGTGGCCTGTTTAACTCAGGAGGTCAAAATGTAAAAACAATGTTGCTTTATTTCTTATTTTGGATTTTAAAGTACAGTACTTAGTTAAGCTGTTAATACACATACAGTGGTATCCCGACGTACAAATGTCCTTACTAAGTAAAAACCCAAGTAACGAAATGCATCGCCGTGAAAATTTCATCCATAGTTGCGAAAAAAAAAAAAAAAAAAAAAAAAACGCTACACGAAACGAGCTTGGTCTCAGGTGCAGGCATGAATGAAAGTGTTAAAAACAGTTGTTTAATCCTCACGCACATCAAATAAACAAAAAGCAACAACAAAAGCACTGGTTCGTTTCAAATCGAATGCTTCCAAAATCTAGAATGAGCTGGTGTTCTCCTAGAATGGCTTCTGCGCGTCTGGCGTTGGTGTAAATAGAGCCGCGCGGGAGCTGCTGGAACACCTACTGTAGGAGCGCACACACACACTCACACACACACTTACACACACACACACACTTACTAGCAGGAGTGTGAAGCAGTTTCAAACTCACTGACACAAAACAGTTTTTTCCCCACATAAAACTTGCAAATAAGTCTGGTAGAAATTCGACACAAGTGCGCTGGGTGTTACACTGTTTATGCAGTGTTGGGAGTAACGCGTAACAAAAGTAACTTATTACACTAATATATTACTTTTTTCTGTAACAGAGTAGTGTAACTTATTACTTATAACATTTTCAGTAATATATTACTCGTTACATGCAAGTGACGCTTGCGTTACATTCTATTGTGTCTGATATCAGATATACCCAAATTATTCACAGACTTTGGAGGAAAATCACCTCAGTAATGTCTACCACACTTTTAACACGTATTAATGTTAATTATTAGTGTTGCCAAGCGTCTTTTCCCCAGACATCCGGGCGGATTTTATAAATTCACGATAATGTCCGGTTTTCCCTCTTGTTCAAAGGACCATTACACGTGTACGTAGGTTCGCCACCCGTGCTTTAAATTATTTTAGAATGAACTAATACATTGAAACTTTCTATATTATTAAATTGTCTGTCAAATAAAAGCGTTTTAATGACACTGCCCACTAAAATTGTTCATAAATAGAGACATTATAGTTATTATTAGATTAGATATTAGATATTGTTGAAGCTGGATTTTCAAACAAAAGAGTTGGTATTTAGAACTTCATTTCATATTATTGATTAATTTATTTATTGTGGAAAAAAGTCAGACTAAAATGGTTAGATATTTAAGTTTTTACTGATTTATTCTTTTTTTATTACAGAAGTTATAGTTTAACACTAGGGCTGCAACGATTAATCAACAATAAAAATGTGTCGACAAATATTTGTGTTGCCGATAAATCGTTGGTGTCATGTGACCTAATGACATCGCCTACAATATCGCAATATGACCGCTAGGGCGCAGTGGCGCTAAGTGTAATGCAGCGCTCCCGATATTACTGCTGTCGTGTGCAATACATGCGCGGCGGAACTCGCCTTTCACGGGAGAATAACGCGCATGCTGGAGACTTAAAGATTCAAGTTCAAGTTCAAGTTCATTTGTATAGCGCTTTTCTTGGTCCGAGACCAACGCAAAGACGCTGAATGTTCGAACAACGTCGACACCGTCCTAGTGAAATGACACTCCTCCAAGCGATGCGGCCTCGTCTCATACGGCTGTGATGCGGCCTCGTCCCCTACGGCGGTGATGCGGCCTCGTCCCCTACGGCGGTGATGCGGTCCCTCGTCCCCTACGGCGGTGATGCGGCCTCGTCCCCTACGGCGGTGATGCGGCCTCCGTCCCCGTCGGCGGTGATGCGGGCCTCTCCCCTACGGCGGTGAATGCGGCCTCGTCCTCCTCCTGATCCCTCCACGGCGGTGATGCGGCCTCGGCTACGGCGGTACGCCTCCCCACGGCGGTGATGCGGCCTGTCCTCGTGCGAGCGCCTCGTCCCCACGGCGGTGATGCGGCCTCGTCTCCTACGGCGGTGATGGTGTCTCCAGGCGGGGCCTCGTCTCCTACGCGGTGATGCGGCGTCCTCTCCTCCGGCAGGGGTGTGGATCACGCAGGACCTCAGAAGGTCAGTGCTGAGGTCACGCAGGACCTCAGCACGGGAGTGAAGCGAGCAATAAAATAGCTATTAGATTAAATTAAATAGCTCAAGAGAAAAAATAGCAGTGATGCTACGGTGCAGGTGAGGTTCGGTTCCGGGCTACTATCTAGTGCAGCCTTCCTTTCGTTATGATGTTAATAATTTAATATTTTGCCATTACAGTTTTGTATATGCCTCATTGAAGAGATGGGTTTTTAATCTAGATTTAACTGACTCACTGATTCTGATTCACGGATTGTGCTCGGCAAGTGTTTCCAATATTTTGGTGCTAGAAAAGCGAAACGATCTTCCCCCTGTGAAGGTTTTAGAGATTTTTGGTATTACGAGCTGCCCTGAGTTTTGAGAGCGCAGAGGTCTCCTTGGCTCGTAACACGTGATGAGCTCACTGAGATACAGAGGAGCTAGACCGTTTAATGCTTTATAAGTTGTTAGGAGAATTTTAAATATAATTCTATATTTTATGGGTAACCAATGTAGCAACATTAGCACTGGACTAATATGGTCGTACTTTTTAGTTCTGGTCAGTAGTCGAGCGGCCGCATTCTGAACTAACTGAAGTTTATCTATTTGTCGGGCAGGAGAACCTCCCAGAAGACCATTACAGTAATCTAACCTTGAGGTCATAAACGCATGTATGAGTCTTTCTGCATCCGACCTAGTAAGCATATGACGCGCTTAGCAATATTCCTGAGGTGGAAAAATGCTGTTCTACAGACGTTGTTAACATGGGTTTCAAATGAAAGTTTATTATCAAATGCAACACCTAAGTTTTTTACTGTGTGAAGATGAAAGTTTAAGTCCATTAAGATTTAGATTATATTCAGGGTCCTTTATTTTTTGGTTTGAGTCAATAAGCAATAATTCGGTTTTGTCCTGGTTAAGCAACAGGAAGTTTTGCATCATCCAGTCACTAATATCACTGAAGCAATCTAATATTTTAGTAAATTGAGCGTTTCATTGGGCCTTGTTGAAATATAGATTTGCGTATCATCGGCATAGCAATGAAAGCTATGTCCATGGCTTCTGATAATGTCTCCTAGGGGAAGCATATATAAAGAAAATAAAATTGGTCCGAGAACTGAGCCTTGTGGGACTCCGTATTTGACTCTATGTTTCGGTGACGAGACTCCATTTACATGTACAGAATGGAATCGATCTGACAGGTATGACTTAAACCATTCTAACGCGTGTCCAGAGACCCCAACATAATTTTCTAGGCGATCTATTAAAATATTGTGGTCTATAGTGTCAATGCGGCACTAAGATCCAGCAGAACTAGTAATGAAATCTTCCCTTCATCCGAGGCCATAGAAGATCATTTGTAACTCTAATGAGTGCCGTTTCTGTACTATGTTTAGGCCTAAAACCTGATTGAAATTTTTCGAATTTGTCATTCTGTTCCAGGAACATACAAAGTTGACCTGAAACACCTTTTCAAGAATTTTTGACAGAAATGGAAGATTGGATATCGGTCTATAATTGGTTAATTCATCTTTGTCGAGTTGTGGCTTCTTAAGCAGCGGCTTTATTACGGCCTGTTTAAACAGCTGTGGTGAAGATGAAGTTTAAAAGATGAAGCGTCTCTCCTGACTCGCCACTCGTCCTTTACAACACACACTCGTCCCGCGTTTCAGAATTAAATTGCGCGTCTCGTTTTGTATCAATACGGGAAGGATTTGTCGCGTGGTTTTATCGGTCTGTATAGTGAAGTCTACTAGGGGTCGACCGATATGGGTTTTTCTATAGCCAATGCCGATTCTTAGAGGTCAGGGTCGGCCGATGGCCGATGTTCTGCCGATTTTTGGGTGCGATATATTTAAGTTTTCCCCTTCATTTTGCATACTAAAATGTCAAGCTAATAATAAGAAGATGCACAATGTTTCCAAACGTAACATTTTTTTATTAAACAAACCACTCATGTTAAAAAATAAACACGGGGTGCCGACTTCCCGCGGACCCGCCTGGCTATAAATCGGCCTATTAAACGCTGCTATCGGCCGATGCCGATGGACGTAAAAACGTCAAAAATTGGGCCGATACATCGGCCGGCAGATGAATCGGTCTACCTCTAAAGTATACTGTATAGTCAAAGTCAAAGAAGCTTTATTGTCATTTCAAATACATATAGCAGAGCGATACACAGTGAAACGAGACAGACCCTGGTGCTACACAGAACAGAACACAGTCCACACAGAACAGAGAGACCTGTACAGCAGGGGGAGGGGCACGCAAAATAAATAGGGGTACACAAGTGCAACGACAGAACACGAAGACAGGACAGACTGACGAGACGAGGTGCACAGGGAGAGAAGACATAAGTCAGGGTGTCCAGGCTTCCCTCATCTTGAGTGGAGGGATGTTCCTCAGGGTACCACTGCAAGAGAAGCCAGAACAGAGTGGGTGAGACAGATATATGTTGTGAGATACAGTCCTGTGTGTGAGGAGGTCCAGGTCTTCCTCAGCTCCTACTGTATCTTTAAGCAGAGTTTGCAAAGCCCTGGCAGAGAGAGTAACAAGTATTTAAAAACACCAGAAGCTTCTCCAGGTTAAACTCTGTGCTTTAAATGTTTCAGAGTTTAAACGCAAGCGGCTGCAAAACTGTTTTGTAACTTGATGTTTTCTACTTATAATAACGAACAGTCTCTGATAATAAAACACTGTACAGTATATTTGTTTAATGTTAACCAAGTAAAACGATTTCAACAACTGAAATCACAGGCTAAAATAATTCACTAAACAAACTGGCCTGGTTTTCACACACCGTCTCAAATTGTAATTTGTAAAAATTCTGTAAATACAATGAAAGTGCGACACATTCCAATGTAATACTATAACTTGCGTGTTAAGTCAGACACATAGACACTAATGCATTACATTTTATTTAATTATTAACACTTTATGAAACATTACATTTAATACATTAATAAACAGCAGAATATTTCCCATGTGTGCAGAATATAACCTAATTATTTAAAGTGCAACTTTCTATATTTTTACATTAGAAATAGGCTGTAGAAACTTTACTAGCTGATGTTTGTAGCTCTTCTGTGTATGTGCTGTTTCCATGTTTGGACAAAATGTGTAAAACAACGCTTAGATAACATTTGTGTGTAATTTGAGTTGGACAGAATCAGAAAACCTAAAGAAAGTGACCTCTTTAGTTGATTCAAAGTATATTAAAACAAAAAAAGTTATTTCTAAAGCAGAAGGGAATTTCTTAATTAAAAAATGTGGTCAAACTCGTTTTATCTTTGCTGAAATAGCTGAATAATCGTTCAAAACCTACTGATTAATCATTGGAATAATCGATGACGAATCGAATAATCATTCTAATTATCGATTGATTAATCAATTATCAAAACAATCGTTTGTTGCAGCCCTATTTAGCACCACTGGAGCATAATAAAGAATGTTCATCATCCTCTGAGAAGCTTGTCTAGAATTTGTCGAGGCCGCGCCGGTTTTCCTCAAAATAAAATATATGGTCACCATAGGCCACATAACTATGCTTTCTACTGGATGTAACATAAATTACTGTACAAGTAAAAGGTACATTTTGTTATTTTAGGACGTTAGTTTCTACTTGGTGAAAGTAACTTAAAAGTAATACAGAAGTAAAGTAATATATTACATTTTCGAGACTGTAATATTGTAATGTAACTTATTACTTTTTACAAACAGTAATAAGTAATATGTAATGTATTACAATTTTGAAGTAACTTGCACAACACTGCCAGTAAATAACTACAAATTCACAAAACACGTAGTTACTTAATCTTCCCGAAGATTAAGTAGACCACAAATGAAACTGTAAATTGCCCCACTTCCTGAAACCTGTAATTATCTAATCATCCCACTAGAATCCAGAGTGACACCGCCCCTAAATTTAAATCATAACACCCCACCCTATAAAATAAACGAAAAGGGGCTCAATTCTGGTTTTTCAAACATTTGAAAAATGTCTCTCTCTCTCTCTCTCTGCCCCCCCCCCTTCCCTACAGTGGCCACACATTAAAGTGTAAATACATTTGCACACCCAACTAGCAACTTGAACACACCATTTCCATTACACTGTACGAAACCATTGCTCACACCATTTTTGTTAATTTACTTTATTTCAGTTTATTTAGCCAATTTGATTTATCATTCTGATTTATTTTCTTACCAATTGCCACGGCCAATTTATCCCATTACCTCCAATTAGGATTAAACCATTGTATTCCAGTGGACCAGGGGAGCGGTGCTTGGTGCTTTGTTTGTTTAGGGTTGATTGAGTTGATTTTAGTTAATAGAGAAGTTAATAACTATATGTATTGTAATTAAGTATTTTGAGTTGTTGTTCTTTTTTAAATGCTATTGTTTGGAAATTATTTGGAAATTAAAATATTGTTTGCATATTTGTTGTTTCACCTGTTTGGATGTAAGATTTCTGAGTTATATAGAGCAGTGTTTCTTTAGAGAGGGAGTGGGTTGTGTGGATCAGTAGAAGTTTGCCCCTTTGCTTTAGTCTTTGGTTGGTTTATTTGCTGAATTTCCTTGTATTGATTTGTTAATTATTTTCAAACATGAAATGTATTTTTTTGGTACTTTGGTGTCTTCATGCATGATCACCTGGCTATCTGACACACTGTTTTGGTGCTGTACATTATGACTTATTAAATGATTATGGTTTTGCAAGTGAGCTGAAGAAACTGATCTTCTAATATGATTCTGGAACAACAAAGGTCCGTCGTCCATCTCAGCTAGAAAACTGCTCTTTGGGTTGGAGGGGAGGGTAGAGTCGTCCAGGAGCGTTCTTGTGATGCGAGCGAAAGTGAAAGTGATGTGTGGACGGTGACGAAGGAACCACGTGCGAAGTGGAAGTGAGCATCCGACGCATTCTCCTCTTCAGTTCGCCTCAGGTTGTGTGTGTGAGCGTGAAGAATAGAGCTGGCGGACTGGTGAAAGAGCAGCGGGGATTTAGTCATTGAGCTGATCTTTGGGAAGACGGGATTGGAGCAGGGGGTTCCGGGATCACGAGGGCATTCGTTGAGGGAAATGATATAATAATAATAATAATAATAATAATGAGTATTTGTAGGGCGCTTTTCACAGTTT
>QKNR01020285.1:0-45436 GCA_028031935.1 Paedocypris micromegethes | reverse complement strand
GCCTGGCATTACAACGAAGAGGAACTAAGATTATGAAATGTGTCAGTCATCAACCTGAATAAGTTTATTTCTTTGCTTTAACTTGAGCCTCATGCGGCTTTTCAGGAGCTTTCACATGACATGAGTTCAAATTGGCACAGAATGTTAACTGTTGAAAAAAACTCATAGATCATGTAGGTGTGGTTATTGTCATTACGTCTGGCTGAGCAGAGGTCGTGTGTGTGTGTGTGTGTGTGTGCATACAAGATTAAGGAATGGGCTGATGTTTATGTGCGACCATGTGTATGATGTGGCTCTAACACAGAAAAAAGTGGCTCTTAGTTTCTGACTGGTTGGCCACCCCGTGTTAGACCAATTCAGACGTGGTGGTTGTTTGCTCTGCTTTGTGCTCTGAAGCTGCCTGTGGTCACGCTGGGATTATTGGTGATGTTGATTACACCAGTCACTGGTTACTAACGAGACTGTGACTAACGATGACTCTGATTGGGGATTCAGTCCAGCAGGGGGCGTGACCTGATGATTTGTCAGAATTCTGCCTTTTGACATTTTTCTCCCAGACAGGAAGTGTGTATTCACGAAAAAAATGTACAAATTATTTGAACCTTTACAATTCTTGAACCCTTTGTTGTACAGTGACAATTTTTATTTCAGTGAAATTGGAGGTTCAAGCCAGCTTTTTATGTAATCCAAGGAGACAGTCAAGCAATTGTCCAAACTTTACTTCACTTGACTAAAAAGAAACATGTTTAATATTAGTCAATGGATTCACTTGGTCAACAACCAGTTAAAATAGGAAAAACTGACGTGCAAAGCTGGTTGCTTTCTTCGAGCCTCTCTTCTACATGTTTTTTTAGCTATGAAATGATGAGAAAGTTCACCAAAAACTTCCAATATTCCATCCGCAGCCGTCTAGTGCCTGTTGACGGTTAGCTTCTAAACCAAAGAAAGCGTAAAGATTAGTAAAACTGCCGCATTGTTATAACAATTAAGCCTCTTTTCCTTTATCCGATTGTATAATCTACGCGGCATAATAGATTTATTGTAAACATGTGTACATTGCATTGTACCATGTAATATTTCTCATTTTTGCTTTTGAGTACAAGATACAGATTCTAGTCAAGTATGGGCTGAAATTGTCAATATGGCGAACCTTATCGAAATTGGTGCTATGCTTTTCATCCAGTGAACTGCACATACACACACAAACCCGGAGCAGTGGGCAGCCTAAGCCGTGGCGCCCAAGGACACTAGAACCAGCCGTAGGGGAATTTGAATCGGCAACCTCTGGGACATACCCCCTATTAATCTGGTCATTGACTTGAACGTCACTCACCGTGATGCTGGTTATTGAAGATTGTTGGTGATTGTTGCTGTTACTACCATTACCATATTGACTTGGTAGTGTTTGTGATTGAAAGCACATATTTTTAGAAGTCAATATGCTTATCAGGTCCGATTTGTGGCCAGTTGCTGTAGGGACTTCAGACTTCAAAGCCCAATTCAGTAAGTTGATCAAGACACAAACTACCACTGCTCCGGGTTTGTGTCACTTCACTGATGGTTACATGCAGTTCCCCCATCTAACTTGTATCAGTATACCGTCAAACATCAGTAGACGTTGGACATTATTTCTATAAGAATTGAATGTTGAATCCTCCTTGAATAAATAGTTTGTTGGGATTTTAATACTAAAGAATACAGAACAAAAAATAAAACTACTTGAAGTCAGTGTTGTCAAATGTGTTAAGACTAATTCAAGCCTAACTGAAAAAAACACTAAATCCTCTCTGCTTTGTCCTTTAGGTTTCAATCAGGACATATGGAAACCCATGAGACTTAGAGGGAAAATGACCTAGCCGTAACTGAAAAAGAAACCGTGACACAGGGCTCCCCTTTGATATAAGACCAATCGCATAACCAGTGAAACCACACCAGATCGACCGAGAGCGATTTGGACAACAGCTCAGTTAGTCTTGTTAGCTTGACGTCTTCATCCAAGAAGATGGGAAGCCTTGGAGCAGGACTAACGATGAGTTTTGTCTTCTTCTTGGCACTTCATCTGTCTGTTTGTGCCGGCACTGGAATTCCGGGATCAGACTACAACACACATCCTCGTTTCATCTGCTCACCCATTCCTGCTGATGCAGATCCAGGGTGCTTCTCCGCGGCCGGAAGCCCCGGTGGCTCCCACCACAGCGGAACGGGCGGAGCCAGCACTGGCTATTGGGGAATTTCAGAGGAGGCCAAGTCCACAATCCTCCACATGCGGGAAAGCTTGGTGCAACAGAAGGAGACAATCTTGGACCAGCGGGAGACCATTCGAGAGCTCACAGCCAAACTGAACCTCTGTGAGGGCTTCAACCGTGGCACAGGAAGCCACGACGACCATCCACACCACACGCCCACCCACCTGGCACACCATGCGCATCACGCCTACCCCTCTATGCCCGAAAACACCCACCTCGGGTGGACGGTGCCAGATGGTCACTTGCAAGGCCTTGAGGTGGGTCATTTTGGGGACAGGCATCAGCGTGGGAAAGCGGCGCTTGGCGAGAAGCACCAGAGAGGAGAGATCTCATCAACGTCATCCGTGCCTGAGCAGTTGAGCAGGTCGCTGCAGAACCTTAAAGAACGTCTGCAGAACCTTCAGGTACTGTCCCACATCATGTGATAATGAAAATGGTCCAAGACTGTAAGCCACAGGCTTGATGGGATCGGATCAAATTGCATTAAATTACAAAACGTATCATTAAAATGTGGCAATTTGGTGAAAAATATTTAATTAGTTTGGTTAAAAAAACTTCCAACATGTATTAAAAATAAAATGTGTATGGTAATACCTTCTTCTAAAGGAAGCCTGAAGTTAGTTGTGTGGACTTTGCTTTGCTCAGACAAGAGTGGTGCTTTAAAACAAGAGTTCAAGTACAAGTTTATTTATATAGCACTTTTCCGAGTTCGAGACCAACGCAAAGTTGCTATGCGAATCTGTGTTCAAAAATTAGGGAAAAATAGTCAGTTAAAAAAAGAAAAATAGCAAAGAGCAGAAGAGCAAGCTAGGTCGCGACAGTGGCAAGGAAAACAAAACCTGTGAGAGGAAAACGAGAGAAGCAAGAGCAGACAGACTTTCACTAAGATGATTGGGATTGTAAGAGATGTGAATGATCACATCGCTCCCCTGCAGGTTCTAGGAAGAAGCACAAAGTCAACGAAGGCTTTCAGATCGGCTTCCCCATGAGAACGAACTACATGTACGGTCGAGTCAAGCGCACGTTGCTGAACGAGATTTTCTCCTTCACCATCTGCTTGTGGATGAAGCCCGGCATCGGGCCTGGACTCGGCACGCCGCTCTCCTACTCGGTCCCGGGTCAGGCCAACGAGCTGGTCCTCATCGAATGGGGCAACAATCCCATGGAGCTGCTTGTGGATGATAAAGTGAGTGGGCTTCTTCCGTTTGGTTGCGTGAGATGAATGGAGATGATGTTGGGAATATAATAAGTTGAATCCCTGTCTGTTATTCGCAGGCCGTGACTCTTCCTCTGTCGCTGAACGATGGCAAGTGGCACCACGTTTGTGTGGCGTGGTCAACGCGGGACGGCCTGTGGGAGGCATATCAGGACGGCGTGAAGAGAGGGTCCGGAGAAAACCTTTCGCCATGGCATCCCATCAAGCCGGGAGGCGTCTTCATCTTGGGGCAGGAGCAGGTAATGAGTCCGCAAGGAATTCTAGTTCGCCAAGATTCGCTCACTCCTCTGGTTTCCACAGGACACACTGGGCGGCCGGTTCGACGCCACACAGGCATTTGTGGGTGAAATCTCCGATGTGCAGATGTGGTCTCAAGTCCTCACGCCTCATGACGTGTACAGCCTGGCTTCCTGTGGAGGCCACATCACTGGGGACATCATCTCCTGGTCCGAGTCAGTGGTGGAGCTTCACGGTGGTGTCACCAAATACCCCTTTGACCCATGTCATTGAACGACCTTGGGCAAAAAATGAACATGAGAATCTGATTTCTCCTATAACGAACCATTGCCTTTGTTCCCAGCAGAAATCTGGACGACCTCCAGGACTCGCACGTGCACTGCTTTTGTTACCTTCCTTTTGTGTTTGTGTTTCTGACAGAACATTTGTTTTATTCCACTTTGACGACACAAGACCTACTGTGGTAGCTTGTGCTAGAAGGCACGCTAGGACGTGACCCAGCAAGGTAATCGTAGAATATTGTGCACAAGCGGAATCTAGAGTGAGTTAACATAGGAAGAATCAGATGATACAGCAATACCAAAGAGAAAGAACCAACATAGGTGTTTTTAAGCTCATTTTTATCTCAGACTAGCTGCTTTTCCACGGTCAAGCAAGTCCTCGGGTCCTCGGCCTCGTGTGTGGATGGACTGGGCCTTATTTTGGTCGACTGTAACTGCTCCTGCTCGGTTTTAAAACGTGAGGAAGATGGAATGTTGTGACTTGAGTGTGAATTATTCAGTTTACATGCCTGATCAGCGGCTTTTGCCTTTCTTGACCGTGGAAAAGCGCCTGGTAGCGTTTAGAATAAAGATGTGTTTGTCCAGCAGCAGCTTTAGTGGTTCAGGTGTGGTCCAGCTATGACTTTACCGTTCAATTTCGTAAGCAGCCACCAGACGTTTTTGAGTCCTTTTTTTTGTATATATTTTACGTGTCATTGCATTGGTTTTTGTATAGGCTAACGACTATTTTTTTGGATTATAAGGCGCACTAAATCATTCCCTAATCTTTATTTGCATATAATGCTTTCTTCCCCCCCCCTCGCACGTTTTACGCACACGGTTAACTTTTCTAAAAAGTTTTTTTTAAGTGCGCCTTATAGTCCGACTATAGACTCTACTGTGTTGTATACGGATCCTGCACCAAGTGTGTCATTCGTCTTTCTGTGTCGTTTTAAAAACCATTAAATGGATTTAAGAAGCTGCTTTCTGAGGAGGAAGCGTATGGTGCTCCGTCTGAGCTCCGCATCCAGGCTATATTTAGAGTTTAGGCTAATAATCTGGTGCCGCTCTCCTGCAGAACATTGGCCGGCGTCTGACACTGCAGCCAGAGAAAACCACCAAAAAGAACCGGTTCATCACTCGAGCTCCAGCGATCTGTAATACGCAGATGTTCCAGATCACAACAGGAGATCTCCGCTTCAGGAAATGAGTTTATGTGCTCAGAAATGTCTCCGGACGCATCGACTTCATCCCACACAACTCGCGCAATCTCCAACTCTGAGGAGTTTAACCATTCAATTAGAAGAAATTAAATCATAAAATGCATCTTAAACGTCAATTTTTACATAGTTTGAGAACTTAATCGAAACATTTTACACCTACAGTTTAGGTGTGTCCAAGTTTTTCATATTTAAAAGACTTTATGGACGTGAATAAATTATGAGTAAATCTCTCATCTGAAAGAAATAAATTTATAAAAAAATAATAAAATAGTAGTGTAATAATAATATAATAAATTCTTTATTGTGTTAGCAAGACTAAACTGACTTTCTATATTATAACATAACAGATGTGTTACTATTTATTGAGCAGGAAATGTCAAAAATCAAAAGCCTTCAAAGACACGCAAACAAATTTGAATTCACTTTTGTTCATTTATTTTCTATGTCGTCTATACAGAAATAAAGACCTTAATTGTAATGCAGCACAATCAGGATCAAACAAACAGTCACTTTCTGAGAGAAACTGAACCCACAGGACAGACGGTTGTCGCCGAGTTTTAGTTTATTAAGAGTTTAAGTGGCAGCAATCTACCATAACTGAGTTTCAGTCTCTGCTACATGGAGTTTCCCAAAAGCCCGAACGTTTCCGCAGTCAATCAGAGAAGAGAAGGGACGGGGGGAGCTAGCAGGACAAAAGCCTCGCACTAGTGATCAGACTGTTCCGGACCCTTTGGCACCGTTGCTCCATCACACAGGTCCAGACTCACAGCCTCCAAGAAACATGATCAAGTCATTGTGCTTTCACCGTCAGCACCGTGGCCAAACAAGCAGCATGTAGTGTGACATCACACCGAGTGTCTGGATGTGGTAGTGCAACCAACAAACGCAGCCACGTCGTCAGAAAACAACTTAAAAAAAAAGTGCCATCAACGTATATCCAATCAAATAAGATCTAAGGCTTCAGACTGTCAGAGACCAGCTAGTCGATTTCATAACGATTCATATTTTTCGCACGATTGTTCATTTCTAAAGACTAGTAGTTCAAGAACATTCCACCGACGTTCATCGCTTTCCAAAAAAATCGCAGCGGCAAGTCGATAGCGGTCACGTCTACTGATAAGCACGCAACTCGTCTTATACTCGCGCTCCAAACAACATGCGAGTTCCATCTTAAATAAAGAAAAACATACAATAAATAAAATCCGGTCAATCCAACGCAAACGGACAAAAGGTGTATTTACAAACGGAAAACAGGAACGCGAGTCACCCACATTAGAAAAAGTGTTTCACGCCAGCGCTGCTTCGTCAGGCACAGGAACGCAAGTCGTAAACTGGATGTGAATCTCACGGAGAGTTCTCACTCGCCAAAACGGCCAAATTAGTTCTACGTGGAACAGCAAGAATGTGAGCTGAGCTGAGGGCGGAGCTTGGCCACACTGCTCGCTTGCTTCAGACATCATGCTGCGGGAATCGTTAAGGCCCTTGTTTGTTTACAGGGGGGGAGGGGCTTGCAAACCAGGCGGAGCTTATTCGCATTCACATTGAAGTGGGCGTGTCGCTACAGCTTGATGGTTGGAGGAAGTAGTGGTGTGAGGCCTTTGTTATTCTGATCTTCCGACGTGATAATAACGCGCTCGTGTCAATAACTCTCGTCAAACCGACATGTGGTTCGATTAGCACTGACCCTCTTTAACGTTGTTGTGTGAATCAACAGTTACTGACCTGAACTAAATGTGAGGGATGAACATGGCTGCCTAAGGCCTCGGGTGGACGAAGATGACGACGAGGATGAAGAGAACACTACCCTGTGTGTGTGTGTTTGTGTGTGTGTGTGTGTGAGGAAGATCCAGCCAGAATAAAACCAGCGGATGAGACTGGAAGAAGGGAATGAGGTGTAGTGTAACACCGGTGAACAACACTGTGTGGTGCTGATTAGGTGAAGTCCAAGTTCAGCTTTCCGTGGTAGACCCAGAGATTTCCTCAGCCGGAGGACGAGTGTGATGGAGGAAACGACGGGATGAGGTGTCGGAGGATGAGCTCACGGCTGCTCTTCTTTCTTCTTCAGGGAGATGCGCTTCTTCCTGGTGGCCAGCATCTCATAAAACGGGTCTACGCTCACCGCAGACCTGCACAAACACACGGTATCGGTAATATATCACGGTATTGTCTGTGGGGGGGTATTCTTATTTTATATAATGAGAGAGAGAGTGAGAGAGTGAGTGAGTGAGTGAGTGACACAGACAAAAATGGAGAGCAGAGCCAGCGCGCGTCACGCTTTCCTTTTCTTTCGCGCGCGCGTCTGAGGGCTTACTCACACTAGGTGCTCAAGTCCGTGTTCGGGCACCAAAGCACGGTTGGTCTGACAGTGTGAGTGCTCCTGGCCGTGCCTGGCCGCGGCCCTTCTGGCCGGCCGTGGCCCGGTTTGAGGAGGTGGGTTCGGGCACGGCCCGCAGAACTGCGCTTGTGGTGTGAGTGTGCGAGTGCCCGTGCACGGACCAGGGGGCGTGACGTCACGTTTCAGCCGCTCCAAAACGGCAAAATGCGCGCGCTCCTCACACGAGCAGCACGTTTATGTGCAACAAAAGCGAACGCAGCACAATCAAAAGCTCTCCACATCTCGTGCTGGTTCTCTCTCTCTCTCTCTCAAACGCGCACACACACACACACACACACACAGGCTGCGTTTGTGTGCCGCGCTGCTAACAAGTGATTTTGCGAGGCTGTTTATATTGAAACCGTTGCACCTTAATAATGAATGTTTTGTCCCCATCTATATGCTTAATAACATATACATTTCGACTCATTTGGATTCCAAGAAAACGCACGAACCTGTTTTGATTTCGTTCGTATTTTTACTAACTTTTCCAACATTATAACAGTGACAAAGCATGATGAAAACTTACTACCGGTAAATACTAGTATTACTTAATACATCGCCGCGTAAGCGTCCTTATTTCTGGTCCTTCTTCCGTCTCTTTAGCGTGGGCTTCTTTAATAAATGGGTCACATGATAGATTCAGAACGACTTGTTTATTTCCACACAACGCGCAGCATTCACAGTCCGCTTTTCCGGGAGACTCGCACATTTCTCGTTACTCCAAGTTCGCCTTAAAGGGACAGGGACTTTTTTTCCACAATTATTTTAAATTAATATTTCAAGTTAAATAATATAATGCCAATCACAAATTAAACAGTAAAATAAATCAACAATAACTTAAAATAGATTTATACTAAATTAAATAAAATGTATATGAACTTAAATAAACAGGGTTACAATTATATCAGTGACAAA
This sequence comes from Paedocypris micromegethes, assembly GCA_028031935.1. Taxonomy (NCBI): domain Eukaryota; kingdom Metazoa; phylum Chordata; class Actinopteri; order Cypriniformes; genus Paedocypris; species Paedocypris micromegethes. The sequence goes on along the minus strand of QKNR01020285.1, from coordinate 36,962 downwards.
GCATGATGAAAACCTACGCCATCTACCGGCAACTACTAGTATTACTTAAAACATCGCAACGTAAGCGTACAGAAGCACGACTTCAAATTTGGCAGTGTGAGTACCCGGCCAGCGGGGGAGTAGGGAGGGGGGACAATCGAACCGAAGCACGGACCGCCCAGTGTGAGTACACTCTGAATCTAAAGTTGCGTGAAACCAAGGTTAACAGTCGAGAACAGACTTTGACCAAAAATAAACGAGCAGAATTTTCTCGTGCGCGCTTTTGACGGGACTCGCGCTCACTGAAATATCCGCTCTAAAAAAACGCCACATTACAGACACGGAGCGGCTCAGCGCATGCGCGATACATGCGCCTCGCGGGTGATCTATTAATGCAGTTTCTTACAACGCTTTCTGTATTCGATTAGCAATGTATCTGTGTCGTAATTACAAGTTATAACGAAACAAATGTATTTTAATGTATTAAAGCGTTGATATATGTGTATAAAAGGTAAATTCATGAAAGTGCCAAGGTATCCACGATATTGCAAAATCCATATCGTGGCGCAACTCAATACCGGTATTCACGGTAATACCGCCCACCCCTAAACCACACCCATCTGAACACCTCCCCCTTGACTTCCATACAACACAATGCACCTCCCCCTCACCTAAACCCCACCCATCAGAACACCTCCCTTTTGAGTTTCATTCAAAACAATGCACCGCCCACTCACATTAACCCCACCTATGATCAGAACTCCTCCCTCTTGTCTTCCAAACAAAACAAAGCACCGCCCCTCACCCATCTAAACACCTCCCCTTTGAGTACCAACCATAACAATGCACCGCCCACTCACCTTGAGCCCACCCATTATCAAAACTCCTCCCTCTTGTCTTCCATAAAGAACAATGCACCGCACCCCGCCCATCTGGGGCGTCTTCTAGCTGGTCGGTTCAGCGTTTAGTTACAGAGTCAGTATGTGGTCAGCCTCGGATTTCAGTTCCACGGGAGTAGGGCGGGTTCGGTAACCATAGCAACTTGATCGCTCGGGAGTTCGGTTCTTCGTAGGATGGCTTCTGAGCACGCCATGTCCTTTCCACCACGATCCCGCGGAAGAGGAGACGCAGATTATCCGACCTTCTCCTCTGTGACAGGGTTATACAGCCACTTCCTGATATTTTACCATGTCGGGAAGAATTTTAACTGTGAGGGTCACATTAGAAAGATTGAAGACATGAAGTGAAGACACGCTTTTAGCGAACTGTCTTAGTAAGGAAAGAAATCCAGGCTAATGATCATAATACCGTGTTTGGTCTGATCTTATCTGATCTATTCCCACAGCAGGGTGATGAAGAAGATGAGGTTGCAGACGAGACAGTTAAAACTGTGAAAAACGCCCAGCAAATGCTCAGAACTTGAACTCGAAGTCGAGCTGCTTTACTCACTTGATGCTGTGGATCCACTCATCCTTCTCCTCTGGGGTGGGGGCTGAGATGCGGTAAACCATGTGGTTCCCCTCCACCACTCGTCCGTCAGCCTCCGTCTTGCAGGCTTTGATCAGCTGTCCGCGGTTGTTGGGGATGTACAACTCGAAGCAGTTCTGCAAACACCCAGTCCTGCAGATCAACCCTGTGAACCTGTCAGGCCTGTGCTTTATCCAACGCTGCTTCATCTCTGCTTTAAGACGAGAGACGCCTGAGAACGTTCTAGTCTAGTCGGTGTGGAACCTGAACTTGTTATATGCGTTTTGAGTGAATTTTTTTAAAGCTCAAGTTTATTTATACAGTGGTACCCCGACTTATGAATGTCCTTACTAACAGAAAAAAAAAAAAAAAAAAAAAAAAAACTCGCCGCAAAAATTTCATCCCGGGTTGTGAAAAAAATTCGCTATACGAAACGAGCTTGGTCTTACCGCGAGCAGGCATGAATGAGAGTCCCGAAGTGTGAAAAACATTTGTTTAATCCTCACGCGCATCAAAAAACAACAACAAAAGCACTGATTAGTTTAAAATGTATTGCTTCTCAAATATAAAATGAGCTGGTAATCTCCTAGAATGGCTTTTTGCGTGTCTGGCGTTGGTATAAACAGAGCAGCACACACACACACTGCTAAAGCACCGAGGAGCGGACAGCACACACACTTACTCTTACAGCAGTTTCAAAGTCACTAGCACAGAACAAACTATCCCCTATAACTATAGAGATAATAGAACTCCGGCGCTAATGCGCTAATCTCGCTGGGTGTTACACTGTATTCGGTCTGGACGGAACATTCTGATGACGTCAGCTCCGTGTCTGTGCTCGCGGAGTTGCGTGACGTCATTTCAAGATGGCGGTCACCGTTCTTTTGAGATTGTTTGCTGTATTATCAGATACAGTACATTTATAAACAATCGCCATTGGGTCATTTAAAGAAACACTTTGTAACATGTTTTATTACATTTAGTAACAATAGTTTATCATTTGTAAAAAAAAATATGTTTGTCTGAATTCACAAACTCATGGCACGAATTAGATGAATTACTTGTAAAATGCGGCTCAACTAACAAAAATCCCGCCTAACGAAACGGCCGTCGGCACAGATTAGTTTCGTAAGTCGGGGTACCACTGTATAGCGCTTTTCTTTGTTCGAGAATAGGGAAAAAATAGGAAATAGGAAAATAGACGAAAAATGTCAATTTTTTATACGTGTTCAAAAATAAGGGAAAAAAAAGGTCAGTTAAAACAAGAAAAATGTTCTATTCTTTATACAGTGGTATGCCGACTTACGAAATCGGTGCCGAGAGCCATTTCCTTCACTGAAAAATTTGTTCGCTTTTTCATGTAATTAATTTGATCCGTGATACAAATGATAAACTATTGTTGTGAAATAAAAACAAAGGCTTTTTCAATTCAATTCACACATGATGTAATGTATGTTACTATGTAATGTATGTTGCAAATGAATGTAATAAAAACATAATACATAGCAGTCGTTTACTTTTTTATACAGTTGTTCATAAAGACACAGTATATAATAATATAGCAGACAATCTCACGTCAACAGGTTACCGCCATATTTAAATTACGCCATGCAAATCTGCGAGCGCTTTGAAACTTTTGAAGCAACTTTTTACAAGCTTATTTTATCATCGGCATAGCAATGAAAGCTATGTCCATGGCTTCTGATAATGTCTCCTAGGGGAAGCATATATAAAGAAAATAAAATTGGTCCGAGAACTGAGCCTTGTGGGACTCCGTATTTGACTCTATGTTTCGGTGACGAGACTCCATTTACATGTACAGAATGGAATCGATCTGACAGGTATGACTTAAACCATTCTAACGCGTGTCCAGAGACCCCAACATAATTTTCTAGGCGATCTATTAAAATATTGTGGTCTATAGTGTCAAATGCGGCACTAAGATCCAGCAGAACTAGTAATGAAATCTTCCCTTCATCCGAGGCCAGTAGGAGATCATTTGTAACTCTAATGAGTGCCGTTTCTGTACTATGTTTAGGCCTAAAACCTGATTGAAATTTTTCGAATTTGTCATTCTGTTCCAGGAACATACAAAGTTGACCTGAAACCACCTTTTCAAGAATTTTTGACAGAAATGGAAGATTGGATATCGGTCTATAATTGGTTAATTCATCTTTGTCGAGTTGTGGCTTCTTAAGCAGCGGCTTTATTACGACCTGTTTAAACAGCTGTGGTACGTGACCCAATGCTAGCGATGAGTTTATGAGGGTTAATATCGGTTCTATAACCACCGGCAGAACTTCTTTGAGTAATTTGGTCGGTATTGGATTGAGTAAACAGGAAGTCGTTTTAGTCCTAGCTATAAACTTAGTGAGCTCATCATGGCCTATCTGAGCAAATGTATTAAGTGTGATAACGGGTGGGTTTCCTTTTGGAGTATCTAATTTTGTGCTAGTTGGTAGGGATGCAATTTTCATTCTGATGTTACTAATTTTATGATTGAAAAAGTTCATAAAACCTGAGCTAGTGAGTTGTGCGGGGATTACCGAATCTATTGTGCCTTTTTTCTTTGTTAGCTGAGCTACAGTTCTAAACAGATAACGAGGATTATGTTGATTTTCTGAGATAAGTTTACTAAAATACATTGTTCTCGCAGATTTTAGGGCCTGTTTATACGCGACTATACTGTCATTCCAAGCGCAACGAAAGACTTCTAGCTTCGTTTTCTTCCATTTTCGTTCTAACTTACTTGTGAGACACTTAAGATTTTTCAATTCATTATTATACCATTTGGCTTTATTTTTAATGGTTATTTGTTTTTTTTGAAGAGGCGCAACCAAATCCAGAGTATTAGACAGAGTTAAGTTTAAAGTTTCAGTGATCTCGTCAAGATTTTTTCTTCTTTCCGGGACAACATTAAAGATGCTAAGATCAGGAAGGTGCTGAATAAAGTTAACTTTAGTGGCAGAGGTTATGATTCTACAGGACCGATATTGCGTTGAGATCATAGCTGGAATGTCTATGTTTAATACACAGGAAACTAGAGAGTGATCAGAAATGCAGTCACCCAATGAAACTATGTTTACATCATGGATAGCAACACCGTATGAAAGAATCAAATCTAATGTATGGTTAAACTTATGAGTGGAGCCAACCACGTTTTGTTTGAAGCCAGTAGAATTTAGAACATCATTAAATGAACGATTTAACGAGTCATTAACATCGTCAAAGTGAATGTTAAAGTCGCCTAATATAATCACTTTATCTACTGTGACTACCAAGTCTGCTAAAAATTGCCCAAATTCATTTATAAAGTGAGTATTGTGCTTTGGTGGTCTGTAGACTGTCACGATAAGAATTGATTCCTGATGTACAGTTCAGTTGTAGTATAAAATCTCTCGTAAATGTCATAGCAGTAAATTACGGTGGAGTTGATTCATTTAGGCTAGTATAGTTGTCTGGCTTTAGCCATGTTAAAGAGTGTGAGGGTCTCGCGGTCTTAAGTCATCTGACGTCAGTCAGCGGTGGTGTTGCCATATTGTTCTCTAAATTTTTAACACCAAGATCATATCAAGTAGAAGAAGTTATAAAAGGCAGATTATTGAAGGTTGTTGCAGACTTAGAAAATTGTACGTATGTTTTGATATGTGTGTATGTGCCGGTTAATGCGTTAGAAAGAATGTTGTTTCTCAACACACTCAGTCAAGTGTTGTGCGACTGTAATTCTGAACATGTTGTGATGTTGTGAGGTGATTTTAACTGCACTGAGAGTGCATTAGATAGAAATCATAATGAACCACACATGCCCTCACAAAAAAGACTCAGTCAGGTATTAAAGACCAGTGAGATGGTGGATGTATGGAGGAATTTTCATGGCAGTCAAAAGCAATTCACATGGACACATGTACATCAAAACCATATCTCACTAGCGAGACTAGACAGGTTTTACGTTTTCAAACATCAAATCAATCGAGTTCAAAGTTGTTTTATCTGTCCAGTGGGTTTTTCTGATCACAGCTTGGTTCAGTGTGTGGTATCTCAGAGCTCTGTGAAACCAAAAAGCGCTTATTGGCATATTAACAACAACTTATTATGCGATAAAAATTTTAAGGATGTTTTTAAAGCCTTTTGGAACAATGCGAACACTAGAAAGGATCTAATAGAACTCCAAACCGCAGATGACAATAGCAATTTGGCTCACAAGGATCAAATTAACAAAAAAAAACACACCCTGGACCAATTACTAGACACAGTTACTCAAGGAGCGCTAGTAAGGTCACGATTTCAGAGCATTGAACAGATGGACGCACCTTCAAAAAATGTTTTCAATCTGGAAAAGAAAAATGGACAGAGACGTTTCATACACTCTTTAACATCAGTGAACGGAACTCTGATTTCAGATCCTTCGGACATTAGAAAAAGGGCTGTGAGTTTTTTTAAAGATCTGTACAAGAGTGAACTACAGCATGGACAGAATGATAACGCCTTTCTGCAGGATTTGCCCCAGTTTTCTGAGGAGGCAAATACATTACTCGGCGAATCTCTGACCCTGGAAGAGCTAACAACAACCCTCCAGAACATGGAAGGGGGGAATTCACCAGGAATAGACGGTTTGTCTGTCGATTTCTACAAGTCCTTCTGGTCGGAGCTGGGTCCGGATCTCCTGGAGGTGCTCCAAGAAAGTTTGAACAGCGGGAAGCTTCCCATGAGCTGCCGCAGAGCTGTCCTCACCCTGCTGCCGAAAAAGGGAGACCTGAACGACCTGAAAAACTGGAGACCGGTCAGTCTGTTGTGCTCGGACTACAAAAGCCTGTCCAAAGCTCTGGCGAGTAGACTGGCCGGATATTTGGAACAGGTGATTTACCCAGACCAGACTTATTGTGTGCCTGGAAGGAGCATATTTGACAACATATCGTTCATCAGAGACATTGTAAGCTTAGGAAAAAGCCTGGAGTTAAAGTGTGGACTGCTAGCATTAGATCAGGAAAAAGCGTTTGACCGAGTTGAACACAAATACCTGTGGGCGACACTAGATGCTTTTGGTATCAATTCGGCTTTTAGTTCAATGGTGAGGGTGCTGTACAGTGACGTTGAGAGCATACTGAAAATTAATGGTGACTTATGTGCTCCTTTTAAAGTGCTCAGAGGTGTTAGGCAAGGCTGTGCCTTGTCCGGTATGCTGTATGCTTTAGCAATTGAGCCTCTTTTAAGGAAATTAAGAACAGAATTGAATGGTCTGTGTATAACAAAGTGTCCAAATGTGTTTTATTTATCTGCATACGCCGATGCTATTGTTATTTTAATAAGTTGCCAAAATGACGTTGATTTGATTTTAAAACTTCAGAAAGAGTTCAGTGCGGTATCTTCCACCAAAATGAACTGGTCAAAAAGTGAAGCAATACTGATCGGGAATGGCCGGGTGGGGAACCAAAACTTCCAGCGGGTCTGTCATGGTCCAGAGATGGGTTCAAATATTTGGGTGTGTTTTTAGGCAATGAAAATGTCACAAAAAAGAACTTTGAAGGACTTGTGGAGAAAATAAAAGGTCGACTCAACAAGTGGAAGTATTTACTTCCAAAAATGTCTTATAAAGGACGGATGTTAATCATTAACAACCTGTTAGCATCTTCTCTGTGGCATCGAGTGAAGTGTGTTGACCCTCCAAAAGACATAATGTTTAAAATTCAGTCGGTGTTGGTTGATTTTTTTGGGACAAAATGCACTGGGTACCGAAAGCCGTTCTGTATTTGCCTAAAGAAGAGGGCGGTCACGGACTCATAGACTTGCAAAGCAGAACTGCTGCGTTTCGGCTGCAATTCATTCAAAAGCTTTTAAATGGACCAGTGGATTTGAACTGGAAAGCAGTAGCACTCATGGTCCTGCAGTCATACGGACACCTTGGGCTGGACAAAACCCTGTTCTGGGCAGACCCCAAAAAGATGGATCTTTCCATGTTTCCAACTTATTACCGCAGTGTTTTTAAGGTGTGGACTATGTTCACTGGACAAAGACCTTGTGAGATGACTTCCCTACATTGGCTACTGCAAGAACCATTAATTAGTGGATCACGCTTGGACATTTCATATGAAGACCCATTTCCTGGACTCAATGGAGCACTTCTTGCTGCCAAAATAGTGACTCTTAGAGACTTAACGCAGCTGGCTGGAAAGGACTTTAAAAATATTGGCTCTGTCGCGAACATTTGTGCTTTAACTCACACCGCGGCAAAACTCTTAGAGCGGTGGAGAGCTGCTCTCACGGCAGCAGAACATACATTGCTGAAGGACTTTGACAAAGGACTAATTGCCCCAAATTGTGATGACCCCTTCCCTTCGTTGTCAATTTTGCCAAATCTAAATGAATGTAAAGGTGTGTTATTACGTTGTGAAAATGTGACATTAATAGGCCAAAAGCAAAGTTCTGGAAAAAAATTATATAATGTGTGTGTAAAGAGTGTTAACAAAGCATGGTTGAATGGTCGAGTGGACAGTCCGTGGCGTAAAGTATTACAATTGAATGATGAGGAACAACCAAAATGGTGAGCATTGTACAAGTCACCATTAATTAAAAAAGTCGGGGATTTGCAATGGAGAATCTTGCATGGCGCAGTCGCTGTCAACGCGTTCGTCTCACTGCTAGACCCAGACGTGAGTGCGGTCTGTCCATTCTGCCCTCTGAGAGAAACAGTGTTTCATGCTTTCATGGAATGTCCGAGGCTTGTACCTTTATTTTCAGTCTTGCGTAATCTATTTTCCAGCGTTGACGAGACATTTTCAGTTAAGACATTCATCTGTGGATTTAAATACTCACAGAAAAAAAGATTTAAATGTCAACTGGTCAATTTTCTATTAGGTCAGGCCAAAATGGCTATTTATGTAACAAGAAAACGAAAAATTGAACAAAACACAACAAGTAATTTATTGGAGATATACTTCAATTCGATAAAGTCTAGCATTTTAATTGATTTCCAGTACTTTAAAGCCATGGAAGATTTCTCGTTTAATTTGATTTGGTGCTATGGTGGAGTTTTGTGTGAGGTTATTGAGGGCGGCTTAGTATTCGCCCCTGTTTTGGTTTGACGGGTTTTTTTTTGGAAATGATGTTTTGACTGACATGAATGTAGACTGCTAAACATTTGTAATAAAGAGCAGTATCTCTCTCTCTCTGTCTGTCTCTGTCTCTCTCTCACTCTCTCTCACACTCTCTCTGTGTCTCTCTCTCTCTCTCTCGCCTTCTCTCTCTCTCTCTCTCTCTCTCTCTCTCTCTCTCTCTCTCTCTCTCTCTCTCTCTCTCTCTCTCTCTCTCTCTCTCTCTCTCTCGTGTCTCACTCACTTTCTCTCTCTCTCTCTCTCTTTCTCTCTCTCTCTCTCTCTCTCTCTCTCTCTCTCTCTCTCTCTCTCTGTGTGTGTGTCTCACTATCTCTCTTCCGGTTCCGGTCGGGCGCGCATGGGAGAGACGTGAGTACTGAGGAGAGTGTTTTGGGGAAAAACTTCTAGTTTTGCCCGTTTTTTTTCCGTGTTTTTGCTGGTATACCTTTTTTGGGGTCCGAGATGTCTGATCGGCCCGTGAGAAAGTTGACCGAGCTTTCGCGGCGTCACGCTTTACTGTGTAAAGTCACCGTGGGTTTTGTGAACACTCTGGAGAAAGCACAGATTCTCGTGAGGAAGGGGATCGTGATCAACGGGGCGTCACTCGCTCTTTCTCCGCTCTCAACACCAGCGAAGCGAGGTCTTGACAATCTCTAACGCTCCTCCGTATCTAGAAGACGAGGTGCTGGCTCAGACTCTGTCTCGCTACGGGGAGATCGTGTCAACGTTTGAGGTGATTCCGATCAGCGCCACATCGCCTCTGGTTCAACAAGTCGCCTCGTTCCGCCGCGCGGTGTATATGGTGCTGCCGCGCGGTGAACTGGAACACACACTGAGGTACAAGTGGGAAGAAATACCGTATAATGTGTTCGTGTCCACGGGGAAGATGTGCTGCTTCGGGTGCGGAGCGACATCACACCGCATCAGAACCTGCCCGCGGAACCCCCCCGACACGCCAGCCACACCCCGCGTCACACCTGCTCCCAGCGGAGAGTCTGCGGCTCAGGTGAAGGAGGCGGTGAAGGAGACGGTGGAGGAGATGCTGACGCAGATGGAGCAGGAGGAGGAGAGCAGAGCTCCACCAGCACCACTAGATCCCAGTGAGCCGATGGAGACGCTGAGCGAGCGTGTGGCTGAGCAGGAGTCGTCCTGCAGGAAGAAGATCTCGGCCAAGAGGAAGGTGAAACACCAGGAAGAACCCTCAGAGGAGCCGTCCTGCAGTGACACTCCAGTGAAGAAGAAGGTGGAACTTCAGGCTCCAGAGAAGAAGAGGAGCAGCAGGAGGAGGAGAAGTGCTGCTGCTGATGCTACTGACACTGACAGTGACTGTGATACACGTGTGGAATACTCGGTGGAGGACATAAAGTATTTCCTCAGGATAACTAAAAACAGCAGAGGAGTTGAGATCTTCAACTACTTCACTGACGAAAAAGTGTTTGTGCAAAAGTGCAAAGAATTGATGGCACAAAATAGTTTTGAAGACACTGAAGTGTACAGACTTAAGAAATTTTGTAAAAAGGTGAACGACCATTATCGCATAGAAAATGGTTGAAGACGTTTAGACCATTTGTTTTTTCTGTTAAAATAGAATGATTTTTTTAATTAAAGCGTTAGCTTTTTTTATTTTAAATTTTTTTTAGTTATGGTTAAAGATCATTCTATGAGTTCTTCTTATTGTATAAATAAAGTTTGTTAAAAATCAAAATCTCTTCCGGTTCTGGTCGGACGTGCCTCGAGGGAAACGCGAGTGTGGGGAAAAGTTTTTGGCGATTAACTTCGTTTTTCTGGACTTTTTCCGACTGTTTTTTAGCGCGAAACTGTTGCCGTCTGTATAATGGCGGAAAAGCCCGTGAGGAGTTTGGTGAATCTTACTCGCGGACACGTGGTGAAGTCGACGACATCGGCTCGTGTGGAGGATTTTGTCCTGGCGTTGGGCGATGTCGTGGGTCATCAGAGCGTTCTGTCCGCGTCCAGGATGAGTCAGGTGACTGTGGGATTCGTCGACACTTTAGCGAAAGCCGAGACGCTGGTGAAGACGGGGATCGTGATTGACGGGGAGGCGCTCGCCGTGTCTCCGCTCTCGAGCCCCGCTAAGAGAGTGACCGTGTCTAACGCGCCGCCGTACCTGGAAGACGAGATGCTGTCTCAGGTGCTGGCGCGGTACGGAGAGATCGTGTCTCCATCCGAGAAGATCAGATCCAGCTCTCCTCTCGTCAAGCACGTGAAGTCGTTCCGCTGGTCGGTCCAGATGATCGGATGCCGGACAACAGCGAGCTGGAGCTGACGCTGAGCTTCAAACGGTTTGACATAGACCATAATGTGTATGTGATGACGGGGAAGATAAGGTGCTTCCGATGTGGAGAAACATCTCATCTGGTCCGGAAATGTCCACAGGACAGACCGAAAACTAACAAGAGCGTTGTGACACCAGCTGAAGCCCGCGGAGAGTCTGCGGGGGAGATGAAGGAGGCTGTGGGAGCAGCGGTGGAGGAGCTGGTGGAGCAGGAGGAGACCAGACCTCAGCCTGTGACCCACAGTGACGTCACCGAGGAGCCGATGGAGACGGTGGAGCGTGTGGCTGAGCAGGAGTCCACCTGCAGGAGGAAGGTCCCAGCGTTTTGAGAACTGTCTATTTTTTTTTGGTTCTATTAAGAAAAAATATGTCTTTTTAAAGTTGCATAATAAAGTTTTGTTAAAAATCAATTAAAAATCTCTGTCTCTCTCTCTCACTCTCTCTCTCTCTCACTCTCTGTCTCTCTCTCTCACTCTCTATCTCACTCTAACTCTCTCTCTCTCTCTGTCTGTGTGTGTCTCTCTCTCTCTGTTTGTTGTCTGTCTCTCTCTCTCTCTCTGTCTGTTGTCTGTCTCTCTCTTTCTCTCTCTCTCTTTGTGTCTCACTCACTTTCTCTCTCTCACTCTCTCTCTGTTGTCTGTCTCTGTGTGTGTGTGTCACTCTCTCTTTCTCTCTCTGTTTCTCACTCTCTCCCTCTCTCTCTGTGTGTGTGTCTCTCTCTCTCTCTCTGTCTGTCTTTCTGTTGTCTGTCTGTCTGTCTCTTTTTCTCTCTGTGTCTCACTGTCTCTTTCTCTCTGTCTCACTGTCTCTCTCTCTCTCTCTTTGTGTCTCACGCACTTTCTCTCTCTCTCTCTCTGTGTCTCACTCTCTCTCTCTCTGTTTTCTGTCTGTCTCTTTCTTTCTGTGTTTCTCTCTCTCTCTCTCTGTGTGTGTCTCACTCTGTCTCTCTCTCTGTCTGTTGTCTGTCTGTCTGTCTCTCTCTCTCTCTGTGTGTCTCACTGTCTCTTTCTCTCTGTCTCACTCTCACTATCTCTCACACACTCTCTCTCTCTGTCTCACTCTCTGTCTCTCTCTCACTCTCTCTCTGTCTGTTTGTTGTCTGTCTCTCTCTCTGTCTGTCTGTGTGTGTCTCTCTCTCTGTTTGTTGTCTGTCTCTCTCTCTCTCTCTCTCTCTCTCTCTCTCTCTCTGTTGTCTGTCTCTCTTTCTCTCTCTCTCTCTCGTTTTCGTTTCCGGTGCGAGTGTGAGCGTGCGTGGGAGTGTTGGAGCGTGTGGATTACTCTGAAGTGAGTAAAAAACTTTACTTATCTTTACTTTTTTTCTGTCTTTTACTTTACTCTTATTGTTCTTTAGTTAGTTGTGTGTTCGGGGGCCGAGTGCTGTCCGCTTTTGGGAAGCATGTCAGCCCGGGGTGTGTCGGGGGTAAGAGCGCTATCCAGGCGACACGCTATTAAAGTGGTGTCCGCGGTTAGTGTGGAGGTGTGTTGCATGGCGGTCGGCGCAGTGGTGGGTCACAATAGCGTGAAGTCCGCTGCGAAGATGAACAGTGGAATCGTAGTTTACGTGAAGAGTGTAGAAAAAGTGAACGAGTTGGTGGAGAAGGGTATCGTGATTAACAGACAGAGAGAGAGAAAGAGAGAGAGAGAGAGACAGTGAGACAGGGAGAGAGACAGACAGGAGGAGAGAGAGACAGTGAGATAGAGAGAGAGAGACAGACAAAAGACAAAGAGAGAGAGAGTGAGACACAGAGAGAATGAGAGAGAGACAGACGACAACAGACAGAGAGACAGACAGAGAGAGAGAGACAGACAACAGACAGAGAGAGAGAGTGAGACAGAGAGAGATAATAATAATAATAATAATAATAATGAGTATTTGTAAGGCGCTTTTCACAGTTTTAACTGTCTCAAAGCGCACGTGTAAATATGTAAGGGAAATGTTGCTTTTTATTCAATTTGTCGTCTGAATTGTTGGTGTTGACTAAGTGGCTGCGGTTATGACAAGACAAAGACCAGCGAGCAAGCACATACGCAACAGTGGCCAGGTAAAAAACACCTCTTTAACGAGGAAAAACCCTGGGGAGAACCCGGCTCACTGGTGCCAGTCTCCTCCGGCATTCTAACACTACACAATCAGTGCGTTGGTTGTTCTGCGTCATTTTTAATGATTCTGGAACGATGTTTCCCTTCTCAATGGGGAAAGAGGGGGCTCGACTTCTCCACGCCAACAGCGTCATCAGGTCCACAGAGGTCGAGGAAGCACCACCGATGATTCCGAAGCTCTAGGAGATTCCGGTCGTACGACACTTGGCGCTCAGGAGAAAAAAAAAAAAATACAAGGCAATTAGAAAAATTCAAGTACTATAGATTTTGACAATTTTCTGAAGGTGCAGGTGTAATTCGGTTCCGAGCACTAACTAGGCAGCCTTTCTATACGATATATTAATATTTTCTGTAAGTTATTATAACAGGTCAACATATGCTTCGTTGAAGAGACACGTCTTCAGTCTAGACTTAAATTGACTCACTGATTCTGAGTCTCGAACTGAACTAGGCAGAGCATTCCATAGTTTGGGTGCTAAGTATGAAAAGGATCTTCCTCCCTGGTAGATTTTAGAGATTCGCGGTATTATAAGCTGGCCGGAGTTTTGAGAGCGCAGCAGTCGTGTAGGCTCGTAGTAAGTGATGAGCTCACTGAGATATAGAGGAGCTAAACCGTTTAGTGCTTTATAAGTGATTAAGAGAACTTTAAACTGGATGCGATATTTAACAGGTAACCAGTGTAGCGACATTAACACTGGACTAATATGGCTAAAATTTTTTGTTCTGGTTAGTAATCTAGCAGCTGCATTCTGAACCAACTGAAGTTTATCTATTAGTTTAGCAGGAGAACCTCCCAGAAGACCATTACAGTAATCTAAACGTGATGTCATAAACGCATGTATCAGTTTTTCTGCATCCGGTCGGGAGAGCATGTGACGCAGCTTTGAGATATTCCTGAGGTGAAAAAAGGCAGTTTTACAGACGTTGTGCACGTGACTTTCAAAAGAGAGTTTGCTATCTAAAATGACACGTAGGCTTTTCACTTTAGGTGAGGATGAGATTTCAAGCCCGTTAAGATTCATGCTGTATTCGGGTGCAACAGACTTTGCCAACAAGAGTCAACAAGTAATAATTCGGTTTTGTCTGAGTTCAGCATGAGAAAATTACTTGTCATCCAATCACTAATGTCGCTGAAGCAATCTAATATATTTGCAAATTTTGAGATTTCATTAGGCCGTGCCGAGATATAAATTTGTGTGTCATCTGCGTAACAGTGGAAGCTATGACCATGCTTTCTAATTATGTCCCCTAGTGGAAGCATATAAAGTGCAAATAGGATTGGGCCGAGCACTGAGCCTTGTGGAACTCCATATTTAACACTAAATCTGGGTGATGAGACTCCATTTACATGGACGAAATGAGAGCGATCAGACAGATAGGACCTAAACCATTCTAACGCGTGTATAGAAATACCAACGTAATGATCAAGTCTATGTATTAAAATATCATGGTCAACAGTGTCGAATGCAGCACTAAGATCTAACAGAACTAAGAGTGAGACGTTCCCTTTATCTGATGCCATTAGAAGATCGTTGGTGACTCGGATTAGTGCCGTTTCTGTGCTGTGGTGCGATCTAAAGCCGGATTGAAATTTTTCAAATCTATCGTTCTGTTCCAGAAATTTACAGAGTTGTCCCGAAATAACTTTTTCAAGAATTTTAGATATAAATGGAAGGTTTGAAATTGGTCTATAATTAGCAATTACGTCGGCATTAAGATGTGGCTTCTTAATAAGCGGTTTTATGACGGCCTGTTTGAACGCTTGTGGCACGTGACCAAGAACTAGTGACGAATTTATAATATTCAAGATTGGTTCGTTAACTAATGGTAGGACTTCTTTAAGTAAAAAAGTTGGTATAGGGTCAAGTAAGCAGGAGGTCGACAACGTCGTCTCCATACCGGCGTGGATGTGGATGTGTCATTTAAACAGCTTCAGTCAAAACACGGTATTCCCAAAAAAGAATTATTTAAATATCTGCAGATAAGACATTATGTTCACACAACACGTGGCAGTCTCATAAGGAACAGCTTGGAATTCTCCCTAGAGAGATTTTTTTTTCTGAAGGAACTGAAGGAAGTAAAACTTCAAAATTTTACTTGATTACCTGACCGCACTGCAGTAGACATAGAATAAGGACCTACAATCTGACACTGATGGAAACGCCTGGGCAGATATTGTAAGACTACCTTTGAGCTTCTATATCCCCAGACCAATACAGTAAAATACAGTAAACACGACTGCTTCACCCCAATGCCCCAAGTCTACCGCCCTCTCTTTATAAACACCAATGTCTTTAAACCTTTGCTGATGCTAAGAGGAAAGGTGATTATGAATAAATGGGTTGGGTCAGACTCAGATCCCCCTTCTGTCAAGGACTGGATAATAATGGTTAAAGACACCAAATTTACAGAAAAGATTGAATATATGTTAAAAGGCAATTCTAAAACATTTCAGAAAATGTGGAGGACTCCGCTAAACTGTCTGGGCATCGACCAGGAGTCTTTTGTGTGTCCTTAAATGTCTGTGTGACGGCATCGTGACCCTGACCTGAATTATATTACCACAGGTGTGTTTTTGTTTCTTTAGGTTGTTACTCTCTGTTTATATTACTTATGTATTACCCTTGCACTTCTGTACCTATCATTTCTCTGCCAATCACCATTGTGACTAATGGGTACGCCGTGATTCTTTTGGAATCGTATTCTCTTGGAATTTTATTGAAGATATGAAATAATATATTATTTTATATATATTGTATATTATATGACGTTGCCGGTAAAGATTTTTAAAGTCCAGCAGGTGTCAGTATTCAGCGCTTGGAGACAGTTAAAACTGTGAAAAGCGTCTTACAAATGCTCTGAACTTGACCTTGAACCGCGAGAGATAGAGAACCGCGGCTCAGAGTGGACACAAGCCCTGAAGTGACGTGAAGTGACACACACACACACACACACACATGTCTAGTGCATTAACACAATTTATTTGTCTTGTTTTTTTTCCAGGTCATCGTGCGCCTTCTCCAGCTTCTCCATCTCCTGCCACTCCTGCTGCTCCACCTGCTCCACCAGCTTTCGCCGATCCAGGTGAATCTTCTTCAGCAACTCTCGCTCCTTCAGCTGCTTCACCGTCTGCTGCGCCATCTCCAGGCACTCCAGCCGCTCTATCTGCTGCCACTCCATCAGCTCTCGCCGCACCAGCTCCTGCAGCCGCTCCAGCTGATGCCGCTCTAGCAGCTCTCGCCTCCCCAGCAGCTCAGGCGACGCAGACGGGTCAGAGGCGGTGAGCTTCTCTGGAGGCGGCGCTGGAGACTCCTGAGGCAGTGACGGAGACTCTGGAGGCGGAAACAGACGTGAAACATCTCCTCTGCTGCTTCAGACTGATAGTTCCAGAAGAAGAACCTGACCAGTTAATGCCACCGCAATGTCGTCCTTGGCCTTGGAGCTGCTTCTGCTCCCCATGATTCTGCAAGAGTAGAGCTTAAACACAACTACACGGTTCAAAATCTGAGACGCGTCTCTTCAACGAAGCATATATTGACCTGTAATAATAACATTCAGAATAAGTTAATATAATCGTATAGAAAGGCTGCCTAGTTTAGTGCTTGGAACCGGATCACACCTGCACCTCCTAAAACTGTCAGAATCTATAATTATGGTACATCATGCTTTGTTTTCTGTGTTTCAGTCCTCTCCTGAGCGCCGAGTACCAAACGAGTGTCGTGCCACCAGATGGACATGAGGTCTGTCAGACCACTGGGGAACATGGAATCTCCTAGGAGCTTCGGGTTCATCTTCTCTATGATGCCTCCTGGACCTCTGTAGACCTGATGACGCCATTTACGTGGAGAAACGCAGCCGCCTCTTTCTTTTTTTTCCACACCCAGATGTGTGTGTGTGTGGGGGGGGGCAGATAGTGACGCTGCCTCCACATATAAAGGCGCAGCCGTTTAAAAGGTGTCACCAGTTGATGTCACATAGTAATGTGATAGTGATGTCATAGTGACATAATGATGTCACATGGGTCCGGCAACACTGATGCACCAGGGCCTACGTCGAGCTCGTGGAGCAAAACCTCTGTGTCTGTGTGCGTATCGCTTTGCGAGTCAAGTGACCGATACAGAAACCGTTTCGCTCGGACAGTGTTTATGAGAAGAAGCGCATCTGTCTGTCAACAGGACACATCGACCAAAAAGCATCTCCGATCTCTTGTGGTTTAATGTGATGAATATCTTATCATTTGTTTGACAATTTGTAATCACAAAGCTTTTTTTGAAGTATAAACCGCTTTTCCCGACGGTGAGACAATGACACTTTTCAATGAATCTACTACTCTCTCAAGTCTGCTATTATTCAGCCATCTCTGAAGAAGCACTTCTTGGACCATGACAACCCCGGAAACTATAGGCCTATATCAAACCTCACGTTTCTATCAAAAGTTTTGGAGAAAACGGTTGCATTCCAACTCGCGAATCATCTTAAATCCAACATCATAGTGTGTGTGTGTGTGTCTTGCATCTTCTTGAGTATCTGCATCTCACAATTACAAGCAAAAGTGAGAAAAAACTGACAAGGACCCAACATCTGAATGTTATTGTTGTGAAGTCAAATAACGACAAAGTGATAATGATGAGCTGGTTTCTGAAGAGAAAGACAACTTGTATCGTCCAGAGGAAACGGACACGTCTGGGTGTGATGAGAAGGTCACCAGAGGGTAAGAAGCTCCAGAAGAGAGAATGAGGTCCAAAGATGGAGAAACAACGTCACAACAATCAGACCAAACAGAGACCTCGCCCACTCTGACCTGGTGACCTTTTTTTTTTTTTTCCCAAATTGGGAAAAAAATGTTTTCATTTGACTTCTTAGAAGGACATAAAGCGCGTGGGTTCTTCTTGAGTTTTACTTTACAGTTTACAGGACACGACACCAACTGCTTGTTTTTTACAAGAAACTCACTCCACAGAATTGGTTGAATCGTTCTGGAGAAATCAATGGGGCGACAAGAAATGGTGTCCTTATTGAATCGTTCTGCTTTAAATGAGTATCCTTGTATGCTAGTGGTATTTTATTATATCAATATTTATTTCTCCCTCTTCTGTTGTTCTGTTCAAGTTGTACTTACCTGTGTACTGAAGAAATTTGAGGAGAAAGGGGGCCAGAGTAAATGACATCCTCTGATCTCATTTTGGCAGCTACAAGCACCTCTTTAACATTAGTGTTAGTGATCTCGGACATCATTAGTGCCGGCGTGAATAACTACCCTAGAATATTTACGTTTAGCATTAGCCAGCACTTTCAGACGCGATGTGATATCAGACACTCTGGCTCCTGGATGACACATTACAACTGTATTGGCTGGTGTCTCTAATCTAATAACGGCTCCGGGACCTGGATGAGTGTTTGTAACTGCGACTCTAACAGCCTCTAAACCTCTCTACACTTATCGCAAATAAAGCCCTCATCGCCGACAGATAGAGCTAAACTATACATGTAGCATGAGGTGCAGCTACAGCCACAGGCGTAGACATCTTACCCGTGGAGTGAGAAGATGCTGAAAACTCGATGAAACCGCGTCTTTTCTCCAGGAGTTGAAGGAAAAGTTATGGATCTAAGATCTGCGATTAGATTAACTTCAACACAATTTTTAAAAATCATCTATGTACTGGTTGTTTTAGTAACTATCTCTTGGAAGCGAAGATACAAACACAATGCGCAACAGGAAGTGACAATCTACAGGAAGTAAAAGAAAAATGATCAATGAATTTCAGCGCAGAAAACCGACAGCAAATCACGTGCTGTGTTTATCTGCCCAAAAATAAAACAAAAAACAAACTAAAGTGGGAATGTTTAGACCAGGGGTTGCCAACGCGGCTCTTAAGGAGCTTTCACATGACATGAGTCAAATATGCACACAATGTTAACTAATATTATCATGTTGGTGTGGTTATTTTCCATAAATCTGGCTGAGCAGTGGTCTGTGTGTGTGTGCGTGCGTGCAGACAAGATTAAGGAATGGGATGATGTTTGTGTATCCGTGTGTGTGTGTGTGTGTATGTGTGTCTTGCATCTTCTTGAGTATCTGCGTCTCACAATTACAAGCAAAAGTGAGAAAAAACCCAAGGTCTGAATGTTATTGTTGTGAAGTCAAATAACGACAATGTGATAATGATGAGCTGAGGCCTGTACTATGAAGCGGTTTAAACAAAGTCGGAGTTGGAAGATTAGTTTCGAGTTGACAAAACCACACCTACGCAATCAGGCTTTATTGGTCCCATGAAGCGGCTAACAACTGTCTCTGTCGACTCGGGCTTTGATCATTAGGCTAAGATTAGGTCACGCGCGCGTGCACATAAAAGAGTGACGTCTGCACTGAGCATCCAATCACGTTTGAAATGGAGAGAACGCGGTCCGTATATTTCTCTGCTGAGGAGCAGGAAATAATTATTCAAAAGTACGAGGAGTACAAAAGTATATTTCAAGCACGCAGTAACACGGTCTCTGTGGCCAAAGCAAGAGAAGTTTGCTGGAGAAAAATTGCAGATTGCGTCAATGCATACGTAATTTAGATCTCGATACATATACATGTCCTCGGATTTTACTGAATGCATTATGTGTCTGTATATTTAACCAATATCTCTATATCTGTCTATATCTGTTGATCTATCTATGTCTGTATATCTGTATATATCTATATATAGTTTGTGTGCATGTGTGTGTACATCATTATGTCAGGATGTGTAACTGTTTAACTGTATTATTCCATGTGATATGTTATGTTTAGGTGCAATCCCAACTCCAAACGGTCATGGCAGCAAGTCAAGACAAAATATAAAAATATAATTCAAAGTGGTGAGTACTGAACAAAATCATCTCTTGTTGTGTGTTACATCATTTAATCTTTGATTTTTTTGGCAGCCAATAGAAAGAAATGTGACCTAAAAAGAACAGGGGGGGGGGGCACCTCCAGCACAATTCACTGTGGCAGAGGAGTTGGCTCTGAGCAATAATAAGGGGAGGCCCCTTATGGAGGGGATACAAGGTGCTGCAGGATCCGACCCTGGTGCTGGCTCCTCTAAGCAAGTGACACTGGGTATGTGTGCAATGCATTGAACAATTGTAAAGTTTAAAATATAGCTGACTGTATGTTCTACAGTACAGGGAAATACAGTGTCCTTACTGAAGCCAGCACTCATACACACAGAGGTCACTCACACAGAGGTCTGTATGCATCTGAAAGAACACTGAACCTAAAAGATGAAGCCTTTACATAGCCCTATTTTTACCTCATAGGTTGAGGCAAATGATGAAGAAACTCTGTCTGTCTGTTCAGAGACAGTTGCTGAGGTGTGTTCACGGGTCATTTTGTATTGGCCCACATTTGTGTAGCATTAAAAATTATTGGCCCTTACACACCTTTTCCTTACAGGATTTTAAGGAAAAAAACTACGACAACCTGTACAAGAAGCGGAGGCATCAATCTCCATGGGCCGCAGGAATGTTAACAATGTAATGTTCAACATATATTACAAACCTTATTAATGATTTTGTGGAAATGTTACTGAATGTGTATGTTGCTTTTCAGGTTGAAACTGACTCGGTCCGAGCTCTATACAAAAGATCCTTACAACTGGACTGCACACTGAAGGAGCTCGATTGTGAGCTGAGGACACTCCAAATAAAAAAAATCAAGCTTGAGATTAAACAACTGGAAAAACAGCACTCAGTAAGTTAAACTTAGCAAAATAAGATTTCAGTAGATAATTCAAAACTATTTTTAATTATTTGCTCCTATCTCTCTCTCTTTCACCTGATGGTGGAAACAAATACAAAGATTTGACATGTCTGTGGTTTCAGTGTGCTTTTTTATTATGTGAAGTATTGTGCTGTTACTGCATCTCTTACAACTGTGCCTTGAGGATGGTCAAGTGTTATGGGGTCAATTTCATCAGGAAGGTACTGGTTATGCAGTGGTACGCGCTCCTTTTTGATAGTGGCTATGTTGTGCAGAATAGCACATGCAGCCACTATCTGTGAAGCTCTTTCTGGTGACACTCGCAGACTTCGAAGGCAGTTGAAGCGTGCCTTCAGGATGCCAAATGTCATCTCCATCCTAACTCTGGTTTTGGTAAGAGCCACATTAAAGCGGTTTTGTGGACCTGATTGAGGGTCAGGATAAGGGGTGAGCAAAAACCTCTGGCATGCATAACCCCTATCTCCTACCAAGAGGCCATCAAAAACTCCTGTAATGAAAAAGAAAATGGTTGTGTAAGTTAGGTTATCACAAAAACAACACAAGGTTTATGCAGTATTCAAAATGTCACTGGCCTTCCTCAAAGCGTTGACACAATGCAGATTCACGAAATATTCGTGAGTCATGCACAGAGCCAGGCCATTTTGCATCGAAGCTGGTAATGAGGCAGTCATGGTCAGAAGTCATCTACAGATGAAGTGAACTGATGGTCAATGTTATATGTAGACATTGTTTTTCACACTTTCTGCAGTTTAAAGGTGTCTGCTCACATGCCTACCTGAACATTGAGGCTGTGAAAGGACTTCCTGTTCACATAATCTGCCTCCTCATGTTCTCCAAGTGATGTGGAGATTGCAACGTGTGTGCAATCTATTGCTCCTAAGACTCTAGGAAATCCTTAGGAGAATTATTACATAAACACTTTGAGCATGTAATGCATGGTTAAATAAATTTTCTGCTTATTTAAAAGGAACATGCAAAAAGGTTTAAATAGGTCATGTTCACCCTATTCAATTCTCACCAGCAATTTTGTAGAAGCCCTCTTTAATGGTCATGGTTGCCAAATGTCCAGGGAACACAATAAAGCTGTTGGTGTAAATCTGCAGTGCGCGGGGAAATTTATACGCGGGGTCTACCGAAATAGAAAGTATTTTACTCAGAACAGTGCGCAGATATTTCACCCTTTCTCACGAAAATAAACAGCGGAGACACAATCGCGGTAATGCGAACCAAATAAATCTTTCAGAAAACGGCACAAGCCGTGCAAATGAGTAGCACTGACTCTGCTCCGACGATCTCAGCTATCTTAACAATAGCTTAAATAGATTAACACCAACATAAACAAACAGGGTTACTTGATTTTTAGGTTTCCTTTACCACCAAGCATGTCTGAATACTTTTATTATTTCTATAGGAAGGATTAAAGTGCATCTGAACAGGTGTTCTATCATTATTTCCCTGTGCCACTTTAGTGTCTCCATGGGCCCCAAATAACCACAGTTGACTTTATATGAAATGAAATAGGTTTCTACTAATTTCTATCTATTCACTTTTCTCTAATTTCTTTCACCCGACTTATAAGGGGGTCTAAAGAGAATACCACAATCTCACAGCTGAAGTGGGGGGGTCGACTTATAAGCGGATCGACTTATAATAACAATAATAATAATGAGTATTTGTAAGGCGCTTTTCACAGTTTTAACTGTCTCAAAGCGCACGTGTAAATATGTAAGGGAAATGTTGCTTTTTATTATATTTTATTATTGCTTTTTATAACAAAGTGTCCTTTGTTAGACACAAAGGAAGGAGAGAAGGACTTGTACAGGGTAGCCAGACAGAGAGATAGGGATGGGAAGGATGTACAGCAGATAAGAGTTATAAAAGACAGAAATGGAAATGTACTAACAACCCAGGAAAGTGTGCAGAGAAGATGGAAGGAGTATTTTGAGGAGCTGATGTATGAGGAAAATGACAGGGAAAACAGGGAAGAGGATGTGGATGTGGATGTTGAGAAGCAGGAAATAGCAGACATTAGTGAGGTGAGGAAGGCTCTGAATAGGATGAAGAGCGGAAAGGCTGTCGGTCCTGATGATGTACCTGTAGAGGTGTGGAAGTGTCTAGGAGAGTCAGCGGTAGAGTTCTTAACTAGTTTGTTTAACAGGATTCTAGAGAGAGAGAAGATGCCTGAAGAGTGGAGAAAAAGTGGTTCTGGTGCTGATTTTCAAGAACAAGGGTGATACGCAGAACTGCAGCAACTACAGAGGAATAAAGCTGATGAGACACACAATGAAGCTGTGGGAAAGAGTAGTGGTTTTATGAGTATGGTTTTATGCCCCACAAGAGCACCACTGATGCCATTTTTGCTTTGAGAATGTTGATGGAAAAGTACAGAGAGGGTCAGAAGGAGCTGCATTGTGTCTTTGTGGATTTAGAAAAGGCATACGACAGGGTGCCGAGGGAGGAGCTGTGGTACTGTATGAGGGTGTCGGGAGTGGCAGAGAAGTACGTCAGATTAGTCCAGGACATGTACGAGAGGAGTAAGACGATGGTGAGATGTGCTGTAGGCCAGACAGAGGAGTTCAGGGTGGAGGTGGGACTACACCAAGGCTTTGAGTCCCTTTTTGTTTGCTATGCTGATGGACAGGTTGACAGATGAGGTCAGGCAGAAATCTCCCTGGACAATGATGTTTGCTGATGACATTGTAATAGAGCTGCTATTATTATTATTATTATTATTTATTATTGTTGTTGTTAGGATTGTATCTAAATGCACTAAATGCACTGGGTAACTGTGAGCAGTACGCAGATGGCTGGTTAAGTGATGCCGCCTGCTCTCTGACCTGGGCATTGGTGGCGAGTCACGATCTAGACGCTAAACTATAGGCTATATTATAAGATAAACGAGCGGCCCCCTTCCACGAGGGATGGAGGCCGTCTGGCTTTAACAAGTCAGGTCTTCCCCGAAAAAATCTCCATCTCTTGTCTATAAAACCTATGCCATTCGAAGGACACCACTCAGACGCCCAGCCATGCAGAGCCCACAGTCTACTGTGAGTCTCATCACCCCAGTAAGCGGGGAGGGGACCAGAGTAATTTACTTTGTCTGATATCTTTTTGGCAGCTTCAAGCACCTCTTTAATATTAGTTTTAGTGATCTCGGACTGGCGAAGTCGGACATCATTAGTGCCGACGTGAATAACTACCCTAGAATATTTACGTTTAGCATTAGCCAGCACTTTCAGACGCGATGTGATATCAGACACTCTGGCTCCTGGATGACACATGACAACCTTATTGGCTGGTGTCTCTACTCTCACGTTCCGCACGTGAGTCTCCTATCACCAAGGCACTTTCAGTGGGCGTCTCAGACGGTGCCGTTCTGAGTGGGGAAAACCTGTTAGGGTTGAGGAAACCTAGAAAGCAAATAAGTTCTGGCCAGAACTGAGCCACAATCTTCTTACATCTGGCCCAGATTCCCATCTTCTTTTTTTAGTTTAACTCTATTTGTTATCTAGCCGCCTTCAAGGAATCATATATTATTTTAGGGTATAATTTTAAAACTTGACCTTGAATTTTACCAAGATTGTATATTGTATACAATCTATGTATATTTAAACCAGATTATCGCTGAGTTTTTGCAGGTTTTCGGCCTTGGTTTCCACACTATCTTCATAGAGTAAAACAGCCAGTCTTTGTATTCTAATGGTTTGTTTTAATTTTAATATTAATACTTTACTTCTCTTTCTTGACTCCAAAGATCACAGTGAATAAAGATAAAGTACAAATACAGTCAAATTGTCAGATTCATAAACGGTCATCAAACTGAAAACAATATACATTTTCACATTTGTGACTTTGATTTTTGTTTTTCTTTATATTATAAATTACCTTTAGATCTTGTGTGTTGCTGAGTTTTTATGGTGATTCTAAAAAAATACCTATAGCCAAGTTAGTGTTTTCAATTCTCCCGAATGGACATATTATTGGACTTATAGAGCTCTAATTTCTGTCACACTCTGTCCGTCATCGTTCCCGGCTCCGCCCCCTGACCCAGTTCCCACGCACACAGCTGGAGGCGATTCCAATCAACACCAGTATATAGGTGTGCCGGGTTATCTGTCCCGTGTCCAGCAACGTCTTCACTTACCAGAGACTCTCGGACCTCACTTGGTTTTGGATTGTTCCTCGTGCTGTTTCCTTGTGTCCTCGTTCCTGTTCGCTGGATTGTTTCCTCGTGTCCTCGTTCCTGTTTACTGGATTGTCTCTTCGTGTCCTTGTTCCTGTTCCCCGGAGTGTTTCCTCGTTTCCTCGTCCATAACCCATCGTGTTCGTATTCAGTTTAGTGTTTGGTTACCCGTCTGTCATTAAACCCACTGTGCACTTACCCCTGTGTTTGTGTTCCATTGTCGCTCACGCTCGACTTGGCTTCACGAGGGCGTGAGCGTGACAATTTCATATTTAATGCTTCTTCAAAATGTTTTTTAATCTCATGTATTTGGACAAAAACGATATGAATTACCTATAAATAAAATACCAGAACACAAAATATATTTCTCTTTAACCATCTTTAATTTCACAACTCATCATAGATGCTTTCAATACAGTAACATGGTCAACATGAAGAAAATTCAACTTTTTTACTAATGCACTAACAGTCCAATTTTTACAAAACTCCGAAATTACATGATGAACATTTTCTTGACAAAAATGCTTCCTGAATAGACTGAAGATGTCTAGACTAATGATGTCTAGACTGAAGTTATCTAAACTGATGATATCGAGACTGAAGTTATTTAGACTGAAGTTATCTAGACCCATGGTCCCCAACCCAAAAAAATGTATTTAAAAACAAAACCGAACAGAAATTGGTAGTTTTTTGTTTTGTTTTTTATTATTATCTTTGTTTGCAATCTTCACATTTTCGTTAGGCAGCACTTTGACCAGTAAAAGCTGCATTTTAATTCTAAATCGGAAGCGCCTCGTCTCACGTTGTGTGAACGCGCTCAAGTTCCCGTTCATTTACAGACGAGTCTTTCATCTCACTCATACTTTTCTTTGGCAACATCAGCAACGACACAGCGCGAGCATCGCCCTCTACAGGATTAAAGTTCAATTTCAATGTTACACTTGGCGTCGTCTGTCAGTCAAACCTGTGAAGAATCTTGTTATATTAAATTTTAAGTAAAATACAATCTGACGCTTTAGCGGTTATTTTCTCTAAAAGTGAATCTCAATAAAACGTGTTTTAGCGATCACTTTATATAAATTATGTATGTAATTATTAAATACTTAGCTTAGTATTTAATAATAGTATACTTGTAGTAGAAATGCTTTATTATGAATCAGTAGAAGAGTGAAGAGGCTCAGCGCATTACATTGTATTTGCGCCGTAATAACAGAATAATGAGAGCAACAAAACACGTAGTAACTCAGGGATCAAAAATGAGAACAAAACTGTTTCTTTTTTTCGTTTCTAAGATGTAGAAATATAATCAACTCTAATTTTAAAAGGCTGCCTGACGTTTTAAAACAAATAGCAAACATAGATTTTTTTCATATAAAAATTAAATATCAAGTAACCTCCTATTTAAACTTTTTAAATAAATTTGTATTCATATTCTGGTTTAACTGTTATAATTTTTAATGCATGATTTAAGTACAAATAAACACTATAATATGTTAATGTTATAGTTATTATTATAAAATAATAAATACTAAATAAAATAAAAAAAAATCAGAATTTATAAATTTATAAGTACATTTCCGTCAAATTATAAGACCGGTCCGCAGTGAATAAAAGGTTGGGGACCACTGATCTAGACTGATGATATCTAGACTGAAGTTATCCAGACTGATGATATCTAGACTGAAGTTATCTAGACTGATGATATCTAGACTGAAGTTATCTAGACTGATGATATCTAGACTGAAGTTATTTAGACTGATGATATCTAGACTGATGATATCTAGACTGAAGTTATCTAGACTGATGATATCTAGACTGAAGTTATTTAGACTGATGATATCTAGACTGATGATATTGAGACTGAAGTTATTTAGTGTTATCTACATTATTGGAGTATTCAATAATGTACTCAGGATAGATCTGGAATTTCTCAAATATAACAAAGATGGAAGGGCTCTTTTTTTTGTCAACGCAGCTGTCGTAAGCGCTTTGATTGGGCTTCAACGGTGGACAAACTAAGCGCTCGTTGCCTATGGTGAACTCACCCACCAGCACTAGAGCCAAGAACATCTTTCTGATCCCTTCTTTGGGCAACACGTAGCAGTTTGAGTACGAAGCATCTCGAGCAAAATAGCTCCCTGTTAAACAAGAAATAGAGTTTAAAACGTATTATTCCTGGATCTCACAAATTATAGACAGCCCAGTGTGTGGCCACTTTGCACGCTGAATAATAGCCACCAATGTAAAAAAAAAGAAGAAAAAACAAATGAAAAAATAAAAATAGCAGGGAAACGTGAAACCAAAAAACGTGAATCCCCCCCAAAAAGTTGCCAATTTCCAGGTGTATGGATTTTTAAAATAGCTACATTTTGTTATTAATACTGTTAATAATTACCGTATTTACGAATATAAGCCCCCCGTTAAAGGACTTCATTTCCCAAGATCCTTTGCTATCCAGTCAGACTCCACACGTGCTCAGAGCAATCATTTCAAGCTCAGGACTGTTTCAAGCTCTCTGTTTATCTGACGCCGTAAAGGGTAAAGATTATTATCCCCTGTGAAACCGGATTTTTTGTTACTTCTTTCCCGTGTTCTTCATTTTTGACTGTTTCGACTCTTTCTGCGATGACTAACTTTGAACTTCTATCAACTTCCAGATGAACAAAATTATAATAAAAAAATTGTCAAATCAAAAGACACTAATATAAGTGTTATGCGGTAGGTACCTTTCCCGTATTTCGTCCCGTTAAGCCCACAGAGCCTCCAGTCGATGTTCTGCTGACAGATCTGGTCGATCAGATTCTCATTGGTACCGTGAAAAAGGTAACACTGTTCAACTGCTTCCCGCCATTCCCATGGGCCATTCTCTCCTTTTGCCTAAAAACACTCTCTGATAAACAAGACTGATGGACACAACACATGCAACAACAGACAAGTGTGTGTGATGGGACACGTGCCACTGGAAGACCTTCCACAGAGAGAGGTTCTGCACTCTCTTCACGCTGTGAATGCGGTCACTCATGGTCTTCTTGAACAGCATAGCCAGGTGACTGTACTCGTTGGAGTTGGTGTCCAGATCAACAATCTGAGGAGAACATGAGACGCTGTCAACATCTGCAACACGCATTTCACCGCCGTGACCGCTGGACCTCGTAACTGAAGCTGGGGAGACGATCTTTGTCCCAGTAGGAAGGAACGATGATGTCAGCCGAAGCGCTGTGGGGAGACTCCATCCAGATGACAACATACAAACGTAAAAAAAAGACTCCTCAAGATATAACCTCTAATAGAATGCCACCTCTAATAGAACGCCCCCGTGATGAAAGGGTTAAAAAATCGATTGTGATGAAACAGGCCCTTACACGTGCATATATTCAAGAATGATTCACTTCTTTTCACTCTTTCACGTTCACATATACATAAGGAGATTGAACAGTGTGTGAAAAGCTCATTCCCATTAAATGTCATCTGCCATGGTTGAAATTACAAAATGAAAAATAACACTAGGTTTGCTCGGCAATGTCACTAAAGCGTTAAACGAACAATAAAAAGAAGGAACAACAACTGATAAACAATGAGAAAAAAATTGGCCTGAATCGGCGCATTTGGCAAACGTTAACGGATAAGCGTCACAAAGTGAACGTTTGTAAACGTTACACAGAAGCGCAGAACCAGAATCTGTCGAGATCAAAGATCACTCAGAAAGAAGCAATGACCGTTCTGGTTCTTCATCTTTTCTGATAAGCCTGAAATTACAGAAATAAATCATGTTCTGGTATGTTCTGCAAAAGATAATAAAGAAGCGTTAAAAAGTAAATGTTTGTAGGTGTTACTAGGCAACCAATGAGATTGTGTGGCTTGTCTGGTTCAACGCTGTACAAGAACTCAATCGACATACGAGATCCAGAAAGAAGTAAGATACTTTGACTCTTTCACTTTCTCAATAAGTCATCAAGGTTTCACCGATCTGGACAGTCACACAAGTTCTTTATTGTTAACGTCTGGACATTGTTAACGTCTAAGACTTTTTCTCACTTTGCCTAAAAATATCAGACATTATATACATTGCCTGCATTTCACAGATCGCCATTAAAATTACACACCACACACACACACACACACACACACGTTACCTGTCAGAGCGACGTCTTCGGCAAACCTCTCTTACTTTCTTGGACTCCACGTTTTGCTGCTGCATCTCTAAAAATAACAAAGAAAACCCGTAAATGAAACAGTTGTGTTAAAACCCACAAGTTCCCACCCAGTTCTGTTGCGAGCGGCCTACTGATGGATCTTAGTCTTTCCCGAAACTTCACTAATGAAATAAAAGACTTCAACACAGAGTTTGTAGATTTGAGAGATGCTCGAAACAGCAGCTTCACCAAAGTTCTGCTGAAAAATCTCTCTGAGCATCTGAGTTCGTCTGCGGCTCATTATTCAGAAATCACACGGTTTTTATTGAAGATAGATAAGACAAGGGTTACTCATTTGCATGTGTCGTCATAGTTTACACCAGGGGTCTCAAACTCGCAGCCCACAAAATTAGTTTGTTTTATAATTAAACCTTATTATTAAAGTTTAATGTAAGTCAGGCCCGCGAGAAAAAAAATAATAATAAAATAAAAAATCTATAAAAATCTATTATCTATCTATAATAGGTCTACCGAAATAAAAATTTTTACTCAAAACAGTCCCGAGCACAGCACAAGCAAAAGCTCTCCATATCTCGTGATGCCGCTCTCTCTCTCTCTCTCTCCTCTCTCTCTCTCTCTCTCGCGCGCGCGCGCACACACACACACAGCTTTTCTCTCTGTCTCTCTCTCTCTCTCTCTCTGCGTAGAAGCGTGGAGCTTCACAAATGAACGAGTCACACTCACGAGGTGGATTTGAAACGTATTCCCAAAACACGAGTCCGCTCTTAAAGGGGCAGGGCACTTTTCACACAAATCTTTAAAGTTATAATGCAACCATACCAATAACAAATTAAACCTTAAACATAAATAACAATAACTTAAATAAATTAATACAACCATAAACAGGGTTACTTTGATTTTGTGATTCTTTTACCACCAAGAATGTCTGAATAGTTTATCATTTCCATAGGCTTAAAGAGCATCTGAACAGGTCGTTTATTAAGTTGTGAAAAAATAAAGTGATGATTTTTAAGAGTTACTTCTCATCTTATTTCGGAAGGGGGTGCGTGCACGACGCTTTAGTGTCTCCGTGAGCCCCAAATAACCAGAATTGACTGGTTATATGAACACAAAATTGGGTTTCTACTTATTTCTATCTATTCACTTTTCTCTCACTTCTTTCTCCCGACTTATAAGGGGGTCTAAACAGAATACCACAATCTCACAGCTGAAGTGGGGGGGGGGGGTCGACTTATAAGCGGATCGACTTATAAGTGAGTAAATCCCCCCTGCTCCCTTCTTGAAAGAGACACTCACACGTATGGCCTTTTGCGCTCTTCTCTCTCCCTCCGTTTTTACTTTTTTCGTTTTCTGCTCACGACACACAAACGGGTCGCCGTCACAAACGTATTGATACTTTACTGAAAAAAAACCTAGAACCGCCACTGATGATGTATGTTGCAGAAATGACGTATATTGCGGAAATGACGTATTTTGCCGAAATGATGCGGAAAAACCTGATGCGGCCCAGCCTCACCCCGACTCTGCCTCCAGCGGCCCCCCAGTAAATGGAGTTTGAGACCCCTGCTTTACACCGTTCGCGGTGGCTGACCTTGAAGATAGCGAATGAATTTAACCATTCATTCGTTTAGAATTTATGGAGCTGTGGAAGCGCTCAAACTTAAAGTTACCTTTGGTTAAACTATCAACCACTCAGATGACTTGCATTTTTTTTACTCATGTAGAAATATAAAGAAATGATAGTACATGTTAATTAAATGCATTTCAAGCTGAATAAACTCAACACAAATATTACTTTTAACATTACATTGTACTATATTTTTTTGTTTCTTTTATTTCCAATTCACAGCATTGAGTAATGTGTGTTGTTATATTGCTGCTTGACAACCTGGTTTTCAGGGTTAAATATTTAAAATAATAAAACTTCCAGAAAGAATCGTGATCTTTTCTAAACAAAAAAATTGTGATTCTCATTTTATCCAAATCGTGCAGGTGAGTGTGTGTGTGTGTTGTGATGAGTGTACATGTTTGAGCGCATGACGTGCGTATTGTTTGTGAGTGTGTGTGTGTGTGTGTGTGTGTGTGTGTGTGTGATGAGTGTACATGTTTGAGCGCATGACGTGCGTATTGTGTTGTGTGTGTGTGTGTGTGTTGTGTGTGTGTGATGAGTGTACTGTTTGAGCGCAATGACGTTTGTATTGTTGGGTGTTGGTGTGTGTGTGTTGTGTTGTGATGATGTACATTTTGAAGCGCATGACGTGCGTATTGTTGGTGAGTGTGTGTGTGTGTGTGTTGTGTGGTGGTGTGTGTTGATGAGTGTACATGTTTGAGCGCTGACGTGCGTATGTTGGTGAGTGTGTGTGTGTGATGAGTTACATGTTTGACGCAGACGTGCGTATTTTGGTGAGTGTGTGTGTGTGGTGTGTGTGTGATGATGGTACATGTTTTGAGCGCATGACGTGCGTGATTGTTGGTGAGTGTGTGTGTGTGATGAGTGTACATGTTTGAGCGCATGACGCGTATTGTTGGTGAGTGTGTGTGTGTGGTGTGTGTGTGATGAGTGTACATGTTTGAGCGCATGACGTGTGTATTGTGGTGTGTGTGTGTGTGTTGATGAGTGTACATGTTTGAGCACATGACGTGTGTATTGTTGGTGAGTGTGGTGTGTTGTTGTGTGTGTGTGTGATGATTACATTTTGAGCACATGAGTGTGTATTGTTGGTGAGTGTGTGTGTGTGGTGTGATGAGTGTACATGTTTGAGCGCATGACGTGCGTATGTGTGGGAGTGTGTGGTGTGTGTGTGTGTGTGATGATGTACTGTATGTTTGGCGCATGACGTGCGTATTGTTGATGAGTGTGTGTGTGTGTGTGATGAGTGTACATGTTTGAGCGCATGACTGTGTATTGTTGGTGAGTGTGTGTGTGTGTGTGTGATGAGTGTACAGTTTGAGCACATGACGTGCGTATTGTTGGGAGTGGTTGTGTGTTGTGTGTGTGTGATGAGTGTACATGTTTGAGCGCATGACGTGCGTATTGTTGGTGAGTGTGTGTGGTGGTGGTGTGTGTGTGTGATGAGTGTACATGTTTGAGCGCATGACGTGTGTGTGGTGTTGTGCATGTATTTTAAACACACCTTTAAACCTCAACAAGTACTTTTGCTTGTTTAAGGTGAAAAAAACCTCCTTCTCACTATTAATCTGGTACATCGTCTCCAGCTCTTCTGAAGTGAAGGACAATCAAATGGACCCTTGTTAGAAAAAAAAGGCACACATCAGAAACAGCTCTAGGAAGGAAGGAAGGAAGGAAAGTGGGTGACGGCAATATGGCCACTAGGGACCATACTGAATTTGTGCTCTGCTTTAACCCATCCGTGAAAGTGCACACACACACAGTGAAGTGAACACACACAAAACCCGGAGCAGTGGGGCGCCTAAGCCGCGGCGCCCCGGGGTCAAGTGGGGTTCAGTGTCTTGCCCAAGGACACTTTGTTGCAGAACCAGCTGTAGTGATTTGAACCTGCAACCTCTCGGACACGAGTCCATGTCTCCTACCACTGGACCACAACTCTACCAAATGAAGATGATGACCTTTAACCTGTTGGTCTACTAGTAGTAGTTCCTCTCTGACCCTTTTTACTGTAAACCTTACTGCAGAAATTGTCAACATGTTTTTCGTTTTTCTAAACAGTTTGGTGAAATTCTAAAGGGCCGAGTCACTGACCTGTTCTCTGTACTCGGTCCAGCCTCCGCTGTCATTCATCCAGTACCAGCCCCAGTCAGAGGCCGGTTTGGTGTGTGGAGGGTCAGTCACGGAACAGGCTGTCATCAGGGGCGGCGGGTGAACGACAGGACACACTTCAGGGAGGAGACATCACCTTTAGTGGTGTGTGTGTGTGTGGTGTGTGTGTGGTGAGGGCTGGAGATCGGCTGGCGAGCTCAACTCTACAGTGGAACCGGCGATGGACTTTGAAAACAGAAGCTTCTTCATGACCAGCTGAAATAACGCTTCCTGTGCTGTGGCTTCTTATTCAATCATCCGCTTCAGCTCCTATCTCCATCTCACTAACTAGCACTTCTGTGTTTTCAGGTTGGAGAGCGTCCTCATGGCAGTACTCTTGCTTTGCAGGGCCGCAAACATCTTCTGCATTTTCTCCTGGGCACTCGACACTTTAGCGTTGGACGTGTCGTGCAAGGTCCTTCTCAGATTTGAAGAGGCTTCTAGAAGGTCTAACCGGGGAGGGAATGGATCCATTCTTCTCGGCGGAGCAGGACTCGCCGTACGCAATATAGAATAACTAACTTTGCTGGCGACGTCTAGAAAACGCTCTCCACTCGCTCTTGGAGCAATAATCCAGCAGTGTTTATGAAAATGAACACACCACCGTGGCAACGTTCTATGAATAGCTCTGTCAACTAACCGCCGCCGTGCCCACCGAGTAACGTAGAACGACATAGTAACACGTCTAACGTGACTGTAACTGTGAAAGCTTTTGAGCGTTAGTTAAATGCGTGAGAGAATAGAAGAGAACAGTCCGTCATCAACGGCAAATGGTTTGGCAGCGACCTTCAGAGAGAATTATTCACTTTATACTGTACAATTTACTTTTTTAAATGAATCTTGTTTTTTCATTTCATCATGACATGTGTGTAAAAAGTGAACTGAAAATAACATTCACACGCGTATCATATGTTTTATCAATATGTTTGTGTGTAATATTGTTCGAGAAATGTAAAAATAGAAAGATTCGTATTTCGAATAATCACGATCCAAAAGTGAGCCCGACATCAATTCGACAACTCGATTCGCAAGTTCAACGTTGGTGACTACACCAGCCAATCAGTGACAGTGGGCGGGTCGGCTGTGAACAAATAAGATGAGTGATGATTTTAATGATGTTTTATGGATGTTAATTAGTAATAAACAAACATGTTTTCTCTGCAGTTTTTATAATTTGACAGTAGTACTTAGAAATATATTTTTCATTTCCATTAGCATAAATATTTATATACAAAGTTATTACAATTACAACAACCATTAACAATAAATAATAATTCTACGTTTATATCACAGTCTAATCTGAATCCGAAATTTTGATTCCCTTAGAGCAGTGGTCCCCAACCTTTATTCGGGACCGGTTTCTATAATTTGACCGGAATGACTTAAAAGGATGGGTCTGATTTTTTTTTATTTAGTATCTATTATTTATATTAATAATATAACTTAAATATATAAGTGTTATTTGTACTTAAACATGCATTAAAATTATAAACATTAATACCAGAAATGAATAAAAATGTATTTAAAATGTTTAAATAAGAGGTTACTTGATATTTAATTTATTTTTAATGAAAAAAATCTATATTGCTATTTTTGTTAAACGTCAGGACCCTTTTAAAATTAGAGTTGATCTTATCATTTGTTATAACATTATAACATTTTATAACTTTAAAATGTATAACATTTGTTATACATTTGTTCAGATAATTCTCATTTGTAATTTCATTTTATTTATAATTCAAACTCATAAATGGCAAAGTTCTGAATACTCAAAAAAGTATTAATTTGACCTAATTGCAATTTTATGTAGTATGCATATTATTAGCAATAAATAAAAAATCTGTAAAATATTCGACTGGTTTAAATTTTGATTTATAGTAACAGCTTTCCTAAAACCGGTTAACTAAACAGCGGAAAAACAAGTCCATCCATTTTCTTGGGACTTTGCATCACAAACCAGTCAGCACATCACAAACCAAGTGTACATTTTTTTTTTTAAACACAATTTGTACACGTCTTAAAAGCTGAACAAACAAGTTCATTGTTTGTATAGAATCTTTAATTCGTAAGTATTGTTTTCGATTGCGCCAACGTCATTGTTTGACTTACGACCTATAGGAATCGGCATCAGGCGGGGCGTAACGTTATGCTCCCGCCCTACAGATAAGTTGATGGAGGAACGTTGGCGCGACGTCACTATTTGACTCACATCCAATAAGAATGTATGTGGGCGGGGCCCCCTCGATCTGCGGGCTGCAGACAGGTCAAATAACCTGTACACGGTTTTAAAACCAACTCCTCCTCCGCAACAGTGCGAGCTCCACCTAGTGGCCAAACATAAATAGGCACTTTAGCCATTTTAGAAAGCACTCATCACACCCTGCCCAGAACGTCCACCGGGAGCTTGGAGTTTGGTTTGACCTTATCGCCAGTGAGCAGGCCACCGACCAAAGATGGTGTGGAATTTCAGCTTCCCGTCTGCCTGCATTACACCCACGAGCCACACTTCACTTGAGTAATTACACATTTCGCAATATGGCACAAAACGATCACAGAAACAACCTTTACAATCCAGGGGCCGTTTAATGAGCCTTTTCGCTCGGAATCTGCCAGGTCCCATATCTGTAAAACAAAGAACAAATAAAGCAGTGCTTCATCGGTGTCTCCTCCTTTTCTCGTCTTCTCCTCATCTTCATTCTTCTTTCTCTCCTCCTCTTCCTCTTCCTGGCTGAGGAAGTTGTCAACAATGGTACCAGACATTCACCTGAGACCCATAAAATAAAAAACAAATTAAACTGGACTCTCATGTCCAGCAATGTTAACCAGACGTACCTGCCACAGGGTGATATATTTTATTGGTTTATAGATCTCACTGTCAGGAGTGTATTCTGGGTTGTTGATCTCCGGATGCACCCGCTTCTCCTTGTGAGAAGGTGTGTAAATCTGACGTGGCTGAAATTCTCCCTGAAGTAGGAAAATGGGATAAAAGAAAGTGATGAAATGTCAATGACACAACAGACCTGTCCAGGATTCGAACCCGTGACCTTTAGATTGCAAGTCCAACTTTCTACCTGATCTGAAATCGGTTTCATGCAGAATGGGATTATAATCCTTTTTATAAAGTCATTTTCTAATCGCAATTTTGTCATCAGTTTGGGAACATTTTCGATTGCTCAAAGGAATGTTGACACAGACTTTCAAAAAATCAGATATTTATCATTTTATAAATCAGAATAGTTTTTTCCTCCCAATTAACCACAGGAATCATCATACGTGTTGTAACAGAAATATTATAGAACTGGATTATACAGTGAGATATTATCAGAGGTACTTTTTTTTTTTTTTTTTCTTTAATTATCCGAGAAGACATGAGGTTGGCTGGAGTCAGAGTAGAAGATACTCAGGATAAAAATGAGGTGGAAAGGGATGATTGCTGTGGCGACCCCTGATAAGAGAAAACGGAAAGAGAAGTAGAGAGAGAGAGAGATAGAGAGAGAGATACAGTAGCGTTGGAGGGAGACAGAGCGAGATAGAGAAAAAGAAAAAGAGAGTGAGAAAAGAGGGCAGAGAAAAAGAAAAAATGAGAGGCAGAATAGCAAGGGAAAAGAAAGGCGCAGAGTGAGCGAGGGAAAGGGGAGGCAGAGAGAGAGAGAGAGAGAGAGACAGCGAGACAGCATAAAGAGAGACAGAGTGAGTAAGTAATTGTTAGAGACAGAAAGTTGGGAGCAGAGAGAGAAATAGGATTACAAAGTTCCGTCCCACTGACCCAGTGACTCTGTTTTGTTCTCTCGCATCATCATCATCCTTCTCAGAAGTGGACGGCAGCTCACACAGATCAGCACGTTTAGCTCTGATCCACACGAGTGATTCACACAGAGCCTTTGAGCTTCTGTACCTTCCAGATTCATTCTCACCCCGAGAAACAAAGACCGGGCCAAACACTGCAGTGTGTGAGACATTAAAGCGACGGACTGACTTCTCCCTGAAAACGAACGGCGTCTGACCTTTGACCTTTGGTAGAGTGCCCAATCCCGGCATTTTCTGGAGTCTGAACAGGATCTGACACATTACAGGACAAGAGAAAGAGAGATAGACTAAGACTGAGAAGACAGAGAGATTGATAAAGAGACTTTGAGAGAAAGATCGGCCAACTAAAGATTCTGCTCTGAA
>QKNR01020142.1:8748-18788 GCA_028031935.1 Paedocypris micromegethes | reverse complement strand
GCTAAAAAAAACACCATGTAAAATGCTAATAAAAAACACCACGTAAAATGCTCAAAAAAACACCACGTAAAATGCTAAAAAAACACCACGTAAAATGCTAATAAAACACCACGTAAAATGCTAATAAAACACCACGTAAAATGCTAATAAAACACCACGTAAAATGCTAAAAAAACACCACGTAAAATGCTAAAAAAACACCACGTAAAATGCACAAAAAACACCACGTAAAATGCACAAAAAACCCACTTATAATGCTCATAAAAACACCACGTAAAATGCACAAAAAACACCACGTATAATGCTCATAAAACACCACGTCAAATGCACAAAAAAACACCACGTTAAATGCACAAACAAAAACAACCACGTTAAAGGCACAAAAAACACCACGTTAAAATGCACAAAAAACACCACGTAAAATGCCAAAAAAACACCACGTAAATGCTAAAAAAACAAACAGTTAAATGCTAAAAAAACACCACGTAAAATGCTAAAAAAACACCACGTAAAATGCTAATAAAACACCACGTAAAATGCTAAAAAACACCACGTAAAATGCTAAAAAACACCACGTAAAATGCAAAAAAAACACCACGTAAAATGCACAAAAAAACACCACTTATAATGCTCATAAAACACCACGTAAAATGCACAAAAAACACCACGTATAATGCTCAAAAAACACCACGTCAAATGCACAAAAAAACACCACGTAAAATGCACAAAAAACACCACGTAAATGCACAAAAAACAAAACACCACGTAAAATGCACAAAAAAACACCACGTTAAATGCACCAAAAAAACACACGTTAAATGCTAAAAAAAACACACGCGTAAAATGCTAATAAAACACACGTAAAATGCTCAAAAAAACACCACGTAAAATGCTAAAAAAACACCACGTAAAATGCAAAAAAAAACACCACGTAAAATGCTAAAAAAACCACGTAAAATGCTAAAAAAAAACCACGTAAATGCTAAAAAAAACACAGCGTAAAATGCTAAAAAAACACCACGTAAAATGCTAAAAAACACCACGTAAAATGCTAAAAAAAACACCACGTAAAATGCTAAAAAACACCACATAAAATGCTAATAAAAACACCACGTAAAATGCACAAAAACACCCGTAAAATTCACAAAAAACACTAAGTAAAATGCACAACAAACCCACGTAAATGCACAAAAAAACACCACGTAAATGCTCATAAAACACCACGTAAATGCACAAAACACACACCACGTAAAATGCTCAAAAAAAACACCACGTAAAATGCTAAAAAAAACACCACGTAAAATGCTCAAAAAAACACCACGTAAAATGCTAAAAAAACACCACGTAAAATGCTAAAAAAGCACCACGTAAAATGCTAAAAAAACACCACGTAAAATGCTAATAAAACACCACGTAAAATGCTAATAAAACACCACGTAAAATGCTAAAAAACACCACGTAAAATGCTAAAAAAAACACCACGTAAAATGCACAAAAAACACACCAATAAATGCACAAAAAAACACCACGTTATAATGCTCATAAAAAACACCACGTAAAATGCACAAAAAACACCACGTATAATGCTCATAAAAACCACCACGTAAATGCACAAAAAAACACCACGTTAAATGCACAAAAAACACCACGTTAAAATGCACTAAAAAACACCACGTAAAATGCTAAAAAACACCGTAAAATGCTAAAAAAAACCACCAGTAAAATGCTCAAAAAAACACCACGTAAAATGCTCAAAAAAACACCACGTAAAATGCTAAAAAAACACCACGTAAAATGCTAAAGAACACCACGTAAAATGCTAAAAAAACACCACGTAAAATGCTAATAAAACACCACGTAAAATGCTAATAAAACACCACGTAAAATGCTAATAAAACACCACGTAAAATGCACAAAAAACACCACGTAATAATGCTCATAAAAACACCACGTAAAATGCAACAAAAACACCACGTTAAATGCACAAAAAAAACACCACGTTAAATGCACAAAAAACACCACGTTAAATGCACCAAAAAACACCACGTAAAATGCTAAAAAAAACACCACGTAAAATGCTAAATAAAAACACCACGTAAAATGCTAAAAAAACACCACGTAAAATGCTAAAAAAACACCACGTATAATGCTAAAAAAACACCCCGTATAATGCTAAAAAACACCACGTATAATGCTCATAAAACACCACGTAAAATGCAAAAAAAAAACACACCGCGTAAAATGCTAAAAAACACCACGTCAAATGCTTAAAAAACACCACGTAAAATGCTAAAAAAAAAACACCACGTAAAATGAAAAAAAAAAAAACACCAAGTAAAATACAAAAAAAAAACACCACGTAAAATGCTAAAAAAACAAACACGTAAAATGCAAAAAAACACAAGTAAATACAAAAAAAACACCACGTAAAATGCTAAAAAAAACACCACGTAAAATAAAAAAAAAACACCACGTAAAAAAAAAAAAAAAAACACCACGTAAAATAAAAAAAACACCACTTAAAATCGGAAAAAAACACCACGTATAAAATGCTAAAAAAAACACCACGTAAAATACAAAAAAAACACCACGTAAAATAAAAAAAACACCACTTAAAATACAAAAAAAAAAACACCACGTAAAATACAACGGGGGTTTTTTGCCGTTGAAGAGTTGTAAGCGCCGGGTGTGTTGCAGAGATGTGTCGGGATCATCCGGGCTGAAGAGGGCGCTAGAGCTGGCCACCGTCGCCATCAGCAGGGTGAGAGACGCTCTGATCCGCTGGTGCATCATGGGTAACCGGTTTACCACACAGGAAGAGAGCGGCGCTGAGGACCACGACACACTGGACCTCTACCACAGAGTCTAGGAGAACTGCTGCTGGCACTGGCGGGTACGACACACACACACTCACTCTCACACACACACACACACACACATCACTCTCACACACACACACACACACACTCACTCTCACACACACCCACCACACAACACACACACACACACACACACACACACAACACACCACACACACACACCTCACACACACCCACACACACACACACACACACACCACACACACACACCACACACACACACCTTCTCGCCTGCTCTTCTGCTCATTTTCAAGGGACATTTTTCTCTCTTTTAACTAACTCTGTTTTTTTTTTAACACGAATAAATAATGGACATTTTTCTTTTTTTCAAAGTTTATTTATTTTTAAAGTTTTAATAATTAAATCTCAAATCCGAGTTGCTAAACAGCCAATCGTTGGATCGACGCACAGACACCATTTAAACGGCATCGACTCCGACTTGATTGACAATTTGACAAAATTGACCATTCAAACGTCATTCAAACGTCATTCAAATGTCAAATCGATTTGAGATCCATTCGCTAGATCCGTTTGAGCGCCATCGTGAAAGAACGTTTCATTCCTGCCCAACACATGATCTGGAACATTCTTTTGAAAAAGTTACAGTTACTAGTTACTTCTCACGAATGGTAACAGAGTTAGTAAATGAGTTACAATATTATAAAAGTAACTAAGTAATTGCCAGGGAAAGTAACTACAGTGAACCCTCGTTATATCGCGGTTTGACCACGGAATCACTACTTTGCGGATTTTTTTCATTACGACCAATAGCGATATATTGCGGATTTTCGGGACATTTCGAAAATTGTCGCGATATGTGAAGACCCCAAATATTCCTTTAATTCTATTAATGCATTCACTCCAAAAAGAATCTGAAACAAAAACGTGAGGATTGCAAGCCATAAATAAAACGTGAAGTTTGTTTTTTTATTTTTCGCTTGAAATTATCACGTTTTCCTTTGAAACTTTTTTTTCCCGCTTCAGTTTTTTCCATTTGTTTCTTCTCGTTTCGACGAACAAATAAGAAGCATAAAAAATAAAAGTCTCAAACAAAAACGTGAAGATTGCAAACAAAAAAAAAAACAAATCTAAAAAATGAATGAAAATGCTTCACGTGTACGTTTGGTTTTGTATTTTTGGCTTGAAATCTTTTTTTTTTTTTTGGTTTTTTTTTTTNTTTTTTTTTTTTTTTCATTTGGATGAAAATTGCAAGCGAAAAAAAACTAAAACAAATAAGCATGAGAGTATTTTCATTCTATTCCTACAAATTTACTTTGGATGTTTTTGCCGCTAATCTAATTCCTTAAAGCTTTCGAAAAACGGTTCATCAAGACAGTGATAGTGACATCTGGTGGCCGACAGATAAATAGCAGCTAGAAGTCACAGTAATCAACCTCCTGATGATGATGATGATGATGCAGTTTGTTTCTAATTGTTTTATTAAAGCCAATATTAATAAATAACATTATTATATTAAAGCCACACATTTGCATCTTTGACTCCTCCTCTTCCTCTCCTCAGCCGAGGGTCAAGGTCGCCGCAGGGAGCTGCTGCACAGTGAGGTGAGTCACGTGACTTCATGTAGACTTCTTTTATTACAGACACTTCTCTTTTTTGTCTGGTCTTTCTTTTCTTTTTTTTTGTTCATTTCAACCGCTCTCGGTTGTGGTGATGGAGGGATGATGAGCACGTGTGTGTCCCTCAGGTGAAGTGTCTGATGGCTCGGGCGGAGTACCTGAAGGAGCAGCTGAAGGTCAGTGGGGTCGTAAGGTCGAGGTCAAGCTTTGACCTTCAGGCCTCGTTACAGATGCGAGAGACTCAGACGGACGAATCGCTGAAGAAGGAACACACTGCTGCTGCCGAACCGGCCCGCACCGGTGAGACACACACACTAACTAACTCTCTCTCTTTCCCTCTCTCATTTTCTCTCTCTCTCTCTGTCTCTCTCTCTATTCTGTCTCGCTTTCTAGTGTGTTCTGTCTCTATCTCTCTGTCTCTGTCTCTCTCTCTCTCTCTCTCTTCCTATCTCTCTCTCTCTCTGCTCTCTCTCTCTCTCTCTGTCTCTCTCTCTCTCTCTCTCTCTCTGTTCTCTGTTTCTCTCTCTTCTCTCTCTCTCTTCTCTTCTCTCTCTTTGTCTCTCTCGTTCTTCTGATTCTCTGATTCTTCTCTGTACTCTCTTCTTCCTCTCTCTCTTTTTCTCTTCTCTCTCTCTCTCTCTCTCTCTCTCTCTCTCTGACTCTCTCTCTCTCTCTCTCTGTCTCTCTCTCTCTCTGCTCTCTCTCTCTGTCTCTGTCTCTCTCCTCTGCTTCTCTCTCTCTGACTCTCTCTCTCTCTCTCTCTCTCTCTGACTCTCTCTCTCTCTCTCTGTCTCTCTCTCTCTCTGACTCTCTCTCTCTCTCTTTCAGCCTGCTGTTTACAGTGAGCAGGATGAAGCTTCTCTCCCTCAGTCCTGATGCTGTGGGTGTGTTTGGACACAGTGAGGTCACCTGACAAAAGACAAACTGACACTCGTTCTATACCGAGGCCTAATATAATAAGGGATTTTTTATGATGGACTGCTCATTAAAATGAGATCATGCACACCTCCCTGAATGTGTTAGTCGCGGTGTGTGCACAAGACGTCGCTTCGGTTCAACATCACATGACATGACGGACGTTTTCGGTGTGAGCCTTTTTATAGGGAAGATGGAGGAGAGAACAGAGGGAATGGCTGAGAAGGAGTGAAAGAGAAGGAATGAGACGGGGAGACTTTTGGACGGAGAGAAAGAGAGATGTGACTGAAAAGGGGGGTGGGGTGTGAAAGAGAGTGGGACCGGGGGGCTTGTGTGGAAGAGAGGACAAATGAGAGTTGACTGAGAGAGAGGGGGATGAAATATAGACTGCAGCATGCCTTGAAGAAACGACAGAGTGAGGTGACTAAGTGAAAAGAAAGATAGAATGAGAGACAAAGGAGACTGAGAGTGAAGGGTTGAAATATGGATGGAAAAAAAGAGATGGTGAAAAGGAAGGAGGACGAATAGGAAAAAAAAAATGGAACCGTGACAGAGGAAGAGATAGTCGGAGAGAAGGTTTCACTCATAGAAATGGGGTGAGAGAGAGAGAGAGAGAGAGAGAGGGATGAAAAGAGGCAGACTTTGAGATGAAAGGGTGAGTGTGACGGTGGTAGGTGAAGAGGGCGGTGAAAGCCGATAATGGAGAGAACGCTCCCCGCGGCCCCTCCTCCTTCCCTGCCTTTGTTTATTTTGGTTTGGTTCCCGGGCATTCGAGGGGGTTCGGGGTCTCGAGGGGCTGAACCCCACCAGTCTGTCAGACTCCTG
Organism: Paedocypris micromegethes; assembly: GCA_028031935.1. Lineage (NCBI taxonomy): Eukaryota > Metazoa > Chordata > Actinopteri > Cypriniformes > Paedocypris > Paedocypris micromegethes. Next base: position 12,592 of record QKNR01020142.1, on the reverse strand, counting down.
AAAACAGAAACATGACACCAAGTGGAAGAAGGCAACAGCTCCATTAGAGACGCTTGCTAGAGCTGAACTTTTATTCGTGGATAAATAGGGACTTTCCCAACAATCTGTGTAAGACATGAGACAATCTGCCTGAACATGACAAGGTATTGTGACCAAAACCGTCTCACAGGAAGAAACTGAAAATGACCAGCGTGGAAGAAAGAAGAGACACAGCGGAGGGTGAATAGGCAAGTGATTGAGACTGTCAGCGGAAGGGAGAGAATGCGATGAAAAGATCTTTAGATCATCACCTGAAAGGCCTCATCTAAACTTGAGAGTGGTTGAGGGAGACGGTGTCTGAGTGAGGAGAGGAAATCCTGTGTCCTTGGCTTCTCTGACTGGCTTTGTTTGAAAGCAAAAAAGAGAGAGGTCTAGGGGTCCTGACTTCTCCTGAAGAGTCTCTTCACTCTTCCGAACCTTTCTTGCATCTGTGGCGCCGGAGTAAAGTCTCAGTCGATTGAATGCGATGAGTCCAGACCCAACCGGAACAATCCCCACATGGATGACCCTCCCCTGCCCAAGGTCAGCAGGAGAACCAGAGCAAGTTACGGCCACCTCACGCTCCGCTTTCCCATCATGATCCTCACACACGACGTCCTTGACCTTGTGATGGGATCCACAGAAGCTTGAGCAGATCTGCAGACCCAGATACAGTCCCCACACTGCCATTCCTCGGGTGAGCGGGAGAGCTGGAGTAAGTTCCCGCCAACTAGGTTTCCCGTAATGTCCCTTGTCCTGGTAAAGACCCAGATAGGCAAGACCGGACCTACAGACCCAGACACAGAGTCTTGGCAAGTTCCCGCCAACTAGTCCTGGTAAAGACCCAGACCTACAGACCCCGACCCAGAGCCAGGACAATCCCTGCCCACTTGACCACGCCCGGAACCGGGTGAGCGGGCGAGCCTGAGCAAGTTCCCGCCACCTTGCTCTCCAGCTTCCCGTCGTAATCCTCGTCCTCGTAAACGTCGTCCAGGACCTCGTGCTCGCTGGGGTCTCCCGGGCGATCAAGGTCACACAGCGCCAGCATATTGCTCTTCACCACCTGGCAGAAGGGTCGCTCGGGCCCGTCGCACTCGCAGGCGTCCAGCAGGAGTCCCGAGGGCAGGAGCAGCAGCTGCCGGATGGTGGAGCTGCATCGGGACGAGCACCTGTGGCCGTTGAACAGCTGAGCGCAGTGAGACAGGTACAGGGCGAGGGACGAGCGGCAGTCGGGCTCCTCCTCGCAAACACGCCGGGCCTCGGTGCAGCCCACGCCCTCCCCTGCCGGGTGTGGGCGGGGCAGGCAGGGCTGGATGGCACGTCTGGCACGCAGGCACTCGGGGTCCGCCCCGCACTGGCAGGTCTCAAGCCGAGGCCCCGCCCGGGTTCGGTTGAGGCGTGTCAAGGCGTCGACGCAGTGGCTAGGGCAGTGGCTGCGCGTCCCGCGCAGGTTCCCCTCACACGCCGCGCGGTACTGGCCGTACGCCATGTCACAGTCGGGCTCCTCGTGGCAACGCAGCAGCGCCTGCCAGCACACAAGCTCCGCCTCCAGCGCCAGCAGCGTCCACAGCACGGCCATCACTGACACCCACACGCCCGCCATGTCAGGACAGTCACCAGCGGGGCATTCTGGGACCCAGGACCAGCCCGGAGTTAAAGGTCAACACAACCAGACGGTGGGAATCAAACGATGCCAAAAAATCTGGAGCATCTCGCTTTAATAAAACAAAGAGATACCTGCGTGTTATAGTGCGGCGATCAGCTCAGCTGCAGGAGTCAGTCTGGAGCAACCGAGTGAGGGACTCCCTGCTCTCGCACGCCCGCTCACTCTCTCTGTCTCTCTCTCTCTCCCTGCTCTCGCCCGCCCTCTCACTCTCTCTCTCTGTCTCTCTTTCTGCTCTCGCCCGTCCTCTCACTCTCTCTCTCTCCCTCCTGCTCTTCTATTGGCCGAGGCTCGGTCGTAACTCTCTGGCAGGCCTCCTGTAAAGGATGAAATGTTCAGGGACTTGACGAGTCGTGCTGTGTGGTCTCTCTCTCTCTCTCTCTTTCTCTGTGTCTGTCTGTCTGTCTCTCTCTCTCTCTCTCCCTCTCTGTCTCTCTCTCGATTAACAAACGGCGCGATAGGAATGGAGAGAGTGCGATACCAAAGACCGAAAGGGAAGGGGAGGGGGGCGTAGAGTGAAAGGCGGATGGGAGAGTGGGTTTGTGAAAAAAAGAAAGAGGGGGTGTGTGGAAAAAAAAAGTAAAGGAGAGGATGAGGTGCGCCTGCACGCCGGAGGAGAACGAGTGAGTGTAAATACACGCCAGAGAGTGGAACATTCTTCACTTTACTGGAGAGCGAGTCTGTTTCTGTTTAGCGCCGGCCCCCTCAGCCCCGCCCCCCCGGCGTCACTCCCGGGCTGTTTTCATCGCGTCCTAATGGGGAAGAAAAGAGCCACAAAAGTGTTTTCTGGACCGTTTCACCCTCTTTGTGCGGGACTGGCCATGCAGCAGTGACACACACACACACACACACACACACACACACACTTTACACAACAATGCTTGTGGGTTTGATTTGAAAAATAACATTAATAAAATCACAATGTTTTTTTGGCTGGTACAACGCCTGGTGTCTTTTCCAGATTGTTCCAAAGCATATGTGTGTGTGTGTGTGTGTGCGGAAGTAATTCCCACCCGTATTATAATGTAATGAGAGAGAGTGAATGTGTGTGTGAGGGACAGAATGAACAAGTGTCTTTTGAGTGTGTGTTTTTTGAGAGTCAAGCTGTGTGTGTGTTTGTGTGTGAGAACAAGTGTGCGTTATAAGTGTCTGTGTGTGTGTGTTTTGAGTGGAGAGATAGACTGTTTTTGACTGTGTGTGTGTGAGAGAGTGTCAGTTAGAGTTGAGTTGTGTGACAGAGTGAACGAGTCTGTTTTGAATGTGCCTCGTGTGTGTGTGTGTGAGTGAACAAGTGTGTTTTGAGAGTCAGATTGTGTGTGTGTGTGTGTATGAGTGAACAAGTGTGTTTTGAGTGTGTGTGTGTGTGTGTGTGTGTGTGTGTGTGTGCGTCCTCATGTTTCTATGCTTGACCTTATAATGCCGCCAGTGGAAATTGAAAAAGTAAATCGTTGGTATTTCTTTAGGTTTTCTTTTGATAAACGACACGTACTTATCTAATAACGCGTTGTTTAACCATTGTGTTGACAATAACAGAAGACTCACCTGACGTCCGTTAAGATTACTATCAGTTCAACGCAAATTACGTCACGTTTCTGAGCAAAACGCAATTACCGTGTTATTTTCCTAGTCGTAAGGCTGCAGCGCCCCCGGCTGGCGAAACACCGGAAGTGCAGTGACGTCACACACCGCGCGCGGTACAAAGAACTTTATTATTCCTCACGTCTGAACTTACTCACACATAAGCATTACAATGGTAATTACGTTACTCATTTCCAGCGGGAAACAGGGGGGGGCGGGGCAACGAGAACATTGCTATTCATACAGAGATATATCCGCAAAGTTAAAGGGAGAAACACCCGACACTTATTGCCCTCGGCACGTGTGCTATTGGTCCGTTATATTGCTTTACGTTTCAGATGGAAGCAGCGGATTGGTGGTTCACTTGTTATCGATGAAGCAAACTCCCTGATGGAAAACCCAACGCTCGCTCGCTCACTCTCTCGCTCGCTCACTCTCTCGCTCGCTCACTCTCTCGCTCGCTCACTCACTCTCTCGCTCTCTCACTCTCTCGCTCGCTCACTCACTAACTCATTCGCTCGCTCGCTCACTAACTCACTCTCTCGCTCTCTCGCTCGCTCGCTCACTCTCTCTCTCGCTCGCTCA
>QKNR01020120.1:62529-73590 GCA_028031935.1 Paedocypris micromegethes | reverse complement strand
TCTCCAGAATCTCCCTGCTTCTGCCTCCATTAGTCTGATTTTTAAAGGCAAGGTGGCAGCACGGGGGCAGATCACGACACGCTTCCCTCATGTTTTGCCACACAAAGCAAGTAAAGATGAAATAATTCTGGATCTTTATATAAGACTCCAGTCGCCATTGCTGCTTGCAGCTGTATTTCTCTATCACGGCTGATAATTCTCTGCTTTGAACAGAACATTGTGTGAATCCGGAACTGCCCGAGCAGCAGAGTAAAGCAGAAGGAGAAACGGCTTTCTTGGGCTTCTCCTGCTCCTTGTCCAGACCGGCGAGATTGTTCGTGTGGTCTTCTGAATCCAGGGGAATCCTCCTCTCTCAACCACTCACCGATCCACTAGTTCCAGGAGACGCCGACGCTTATCACTCACAGTTTGTCCGAGTGCAATCCCAGGATTGTGTCTATGACGTACTAGCAGCGTATGAAGACAGAGTCAGTGTGTCCAGTCACAATCTCACTCTGGTGATGAGGAACCTGACGCTCCGAGACTCGGGGATCTACAGTCTGATTGTAGTGTTGGATGACTGGAGTCAATTCAGAGGAGAAACCACCCTGCTGGTGTCCGGTAAGCGTGTGTGTGTGTGTGTGTGTGTGTGTGTGTGTGTGTGAGGTGGCACCCACTGTGATATAAATGAAAGTGACACACACATACACAATCATCTGGTGTGTTTGTGGTGTGAAGGATTAACTAACATGTCGCGTGTTTGTTCTGTTTCATTCCAGCAGCAGCAGCAGAGACAAGCAACGACACTGTGAGTGTTTCACACGACACACTGAAATTAATCTTTCATTTTTCAGCATTTTAATATTAATCTGATATGCAACAAACTATCTGCCTGATATTCTACACACACACACACAGTGTCGGAGTTAAACAGTTACAATGTGTGTGTGTAGCAGCTGAGTGGCATCAGTGGAGCTCAGAGACCTGGAGGAGAGAGAGAGACTGAGCGAGTGATGAAGGAACCTGAAGAAGATCAGACCAGCTCAACCTTCATGATCCAGCCTGGTGAAACAACCACAACACCACACACACACACACACACACACACCACACACACACACACACACACACACACACACACACACACACACTCACACACTCACACACACTGGTTTGCTCAACTCTTGCTCTGGTTGTAGGTCAGATCAAACCTGAAGAAAATCCCTGAAGAAAAGCTCCAGCCTGGAGCTTCTGACTGAGTGAATCTCACTAGAAAACTTTCCGTTCACTGACAAACACAATTAGCAGAATCAGAATCGGACAATTTTTTGGTGTTTTTCACTTCAGTTTTTCACTTTGTTTTGTTGTAATCACTCGAATCACATGAATTAACGTGTAGAATCACACGAGACAGTAACTGCTGAAGCTTCTTCAAGCCCAAAGGCGTTTCAGTCAGATCTGTCACATTTACCCAACAGGATGTTGTAAGATGAGTTCTGAGCTTCTGCTAGAAATATTTGTGAAGCTTTAATGCCTTGAAAGTCAAGAAATGAAAAGATGTTCTACTGTATCTGTTCAAACGTTTATTGAGGGGCTTTGAGTATTTTTGATTTATTTAGTTTAAGGATTTTAGTTTATCCTTAAACTGTTAAAACACACAAAAACAAAACAAAAAAAGGAAAAAAAAGAGAAAAGCACAGTTAAAAAAATTATTGTGTTTTCTTTCATTATACTGATTTCAAATTGTTGTATTACTAATTGTAGATTTCCAAAGGCATTTCAGTCAGACCTTTAACATTTACCCAACAGCATTTTGTAAGATGAGTTCTGAGCTTCTGCTAGAAATGTTGTTTTTTTTTCTGCTAGAAATGCCTTGAAAATCAAGAAACGAAATGATGTTCTACTTTATTTGTTCCAACGTTGATTATCTCATTTGAGTATTTTCGATTTATTGTTTATCTTTAAACTGTTAAAACACACACAAAAACAAAACAAAAAAAAGGAAAAAAGAGAAAAGCACAGTAAAAAAAATGTATTTGTTTTCTTTCATTATACTGATTTCAAATTGTTGTATTACTAATTGTAGATTTCCAAAGGCATTTCAGTCAGATCTGTCACATTTACCCAACAGCATTTTGTAAGATGAGTTCTGAGCTTCTGCTAGAAATGTTGTTTTTTTTTTGCTAGAATTGCCTTGAAAATCAAGAAACGAAATGATGTTCTACGTTATTTGTTCAAACGTTGAATGAGTATCTCATTTGAGTATTTTCGATTTATTGTTGTTTATCTTTAAACTGTTAAAACACACACAAAAACGAAACAAAAAAAAGGAAAAAAGGGAAAAGCACAGTAAAAAAAATGTATTTGTTTTCTTTCATTGTACTTATTTCAAATTGTTGTACAGTGGTACCCCGACTAACGAATGTCCTTATTAACAAAAAACCCGACCAACGAAATGCGTCGCTGGCAAAAATTCATCCCGAGTAGCGAAAAGAAATCACCATACGAAACGAGCGCGTCACGGTCTTACCACAAGCAGACAAGAATGAAACCCAGAAGTGTAAAAAACAGTTGTTTAATCCTCACGCACATCAAATAAACGAAAACAAAGCACTGGTTAGTTTCAAATGTATTGCTTCCAAAATATAAAATCAGCTCGTGATCAGCTCCATCAGACAGAGAGAGAGAGAGAGAGAGACAGAAACTCGTGGCACGGATTAGATGAATTGCATGTAAAATGCGGCTCAGCTAACGAAATTCCCGCCTAAAGAAACATCCGTCTGCACAGATTAATTTCGTTAGTCGGGGTATCACTGTGTTATGAATTGTAGATTTCCAATGGCATTTCAGTCAGATCTGTCACATTTACCCAACAGCATGTTGTAAAATGAGTTCTGAGCTTCTGCTAGAAATGCCTTGAAAATCAAGAAATGAAATGATGTTCTACTTTATTTTTTTCAAACCAGTGTCTCAGTCATTTGAGAATTTTCAATGTATTGTTGTTTATCTTTAAACTGTTGAAACATACACAAAAACAAAATGAAAAAAGAGAAAAGCACAGTAAAAAAAATGTATTTGTTTTTTTTCATTATACTTACAGTATTTCAAATTGTTGTACAGTGGTACCCGACTAATGAATGTCCTTATTAACAAAAAAACCGACCAACGAAATGCGTCGCAGGCAAAAATTCATCCCGAGTAGCGAAAAGAAATCACCATACGAAACGAGCGCGTCACGGTCTTACCACGAGCAGACAAGAATGAAACCCAGAAGTGTAAAAAACAGTTGTTTAATCCTCACGCACATCAAATAAACAAAAACAAAGCACTGGTTAGTTTCAAATGTATTGCTTCCAAAATATAAAATCAGCTCGTGTTCAACAATGGATTCTGCTCGGTCTCACCAGCCGCACCTGAGAGAGAGAGAGAGAGGCGCGCACAGGAGGGAGAGAGAGAGAGACAGAGAGAGAGAGGCACGCAAGAGAGAGAGAGACAGAAAGGCACACTTGAGAGAGAGGAGAGAAGCGCGCACAGGAGAGAGAGAGAGAGAGAGAGAGAGAGAGAGAGAAAGAGACAGAGAGGCACGCAAGAGAGGTAGAGACAGAGAGGCACACTTGAGAGAGAGAGAGAGGCGCGCACAGGAGAGAGAGAGACAGAGAAAGAGAGAGACAGAGAGAGAGAGAGTGAGAGAAATAGAGACAGAGAGTGAGAGAGAGGCACGCACAGGAGAGAGAGACAGAGAAAGAGAGAAATAGAGACGGAGAGAGAGACAGAGAGAGAAATAGAGACAGAGAGACAGAGAGGCACGCACGAGAGAGAGAGAGACAGAGAGAGAGAGCCGCGCACAGGAGAGAGAGATAGAGAAAGAGAGACAGAGAAAGAGAGAGACAGACAGAGAGAGAGAGAGAGAAATAGAGACAGAGAGAGAGACAGAGAGAGAGAGAAATAGAGACAGAGAGAGAGAGAGAAAGAAAGAGAGAGACAGAGGCACACACGAGAAAGAGACAGAGAGAGAGAGGTGCGCACAGGAGAGAGACAGAGAAATAGAGACAGAGAGAGAGAGAGAAAGAAAGAGAGAGAGACAGACAGAGAGAGAGAGAGACAGAGAGAAATAGAGAGAGAGAGAGACAGACAGACAGACAGAGAGAGAGAATGTCTGAATTCACAAACTCGTGGCACGGATTAGACGAATTGCATGTAAAATGCGGCTCAGCTAACGAAATTTCCGCCTAAAGAAATGGCCGTCGGCAGGGTTTATTTCGTTAGTCGGGGTATCACTGTATTATGAATTGTAGATTTCCAAAGGCATTTCAGTCAGATCTGTCACATTTACCCAACATCATGTTGTAAGATGAGTTCTGAGATTTTGCTAGAAATGTTTGTGAAGCTTTAATGCCTTGAAAATCTAGAAATGAATTGATGTTCTACTTGATTTAATAAAAATTTGATTGAGTGTCTGATTCGAGTGTTTCTGATTCATTGACGTTGTTTGTTCTTATTTCGTTTAAGTGATCGGTTGAATGTCTCTAAATTGGCTTATTGTTGTGATTTCTTGAGCAACTTGTCTGATGCATTTTGAAGCTATTACTCAGGCCAAAACAGCGTGTTTCTCAAAACTGATCAGTTCCAACAAGGGCAACTCCAAAACTCTCTTCTCCCTTATGAAAAACCACCTACAGCCGCCAGATTCTTTTCCGGACCCACTTTTACTTGACCAAAATGTGCAGTGAACTATCCTCCTCCTTTACCAACAAAATCACCCGGATCCACCAGAGCCTTGCCTCTAATTCCTCCGCTGTCCCCACACTTGATTCTTACACCTTCTCTCAACCTTTCTCTAGCTTCATCCTCCCCGACCCCTCATTCCTAAAGCCAAGCCTAGTACATGTCATCTCGACCCCCTTCCCACTCCTCTTAAGCCCCGCCTCCCTTCGCTGCTGCCGCTCATCACTGCCATCATCAACTCCTCACTCTCGAGCGGTACTGTCCCCTCTCACTTCAAAACTGCTGTCCTCACCCCTCTACTGAAAAAACCTGGTCTGGACCCCTACAACCTCAACAACTTTCGCCCGATCTCAAATCTGACATTTCTTTCTAAAGTCCTGGAAAAGATTGTCGCCTCTCAACTCCACGAGCACCTCACCCAAAACTCCCTCTATGAACCGTTCCAGTCTGGTTTCCGCCCCCGCCACAGCACTGAAACGGCACTTTTTAACCGCCTCAAATCCTTCGAATCACAATCCTCCCCTGTCACTACTGGCGTTCCCCAGGGTTCAGCCCTTGCTTTTTATTATCTACATTCTACCACTCGGCACTATCTTCCGCAACTTCAACATTCAGTTCCACTGCTTCGCTGATGACACCCAGCTCTACATCTCATGCCGTCCAAATGCTCAACTCCCACCCACCGCTCTAATTGACTGCCTGTCCAAAATAAAGTCCTGGTTCACATGCAACTTTCTCAAATTAAACGCAGATAAAACAGCTATTGCTGCTGGGCACTAAATCTGCCATTTCAAAGGCTGCCACTTTTGCCCTGTCGCTAGAGGTGTACCCCTCCCCCCATGTCAAAACCCTAGGTGTCATCCTCGACAGCTCACTATCGTTCCAACCTCATATCAATAATATCACCAGATCGGCTTACTTCCAACTCCGCAACATCTCCCGTCTGCGCCATTCCCTCACCCCCCACTCAGCTGAAATCCTGGTCCACAGTCTGGTCACCTCACACCTCGACTACTGCAACTCCTCTTCGGCCTACCCAAAAAAAAACCCTCATAAACTACAACTGGTCCAGAACTCCGCTGCTCGCATCATCTGCAAGATTCCTTCCTCTGCCCACATCACCCCAGTCCTGCAACATGTCCACTGGCTTTCTGTACAGCACAGAATCAGCTTCAAAATTCTGGTTCTCACCTTGAAAGCCATCCACAACCTCGCCCCACCATATCTCTGACCTCATTCATATTGCCACATCCACTCGCACCCTAAGATCTTCATCTTTAATCACCCTATCCGTTCCTCCCTCTGGAACTCTCCCCTCTCACATCAGGAACTCAGAAACACTGACCGCTTTCATGGCATTCCTCAAAACCCACTTGTTCTAACTGGCATATTCACTCTAAATGTTCTTAAATTTTTCCTGTTTACTGTATAAATGTCTTCTAGTTATTTCTGTTTTGTAAAGCGTCCTTGAGTGTCCAGAAACGCGCTAGAAATCTAAGTTATCATTATTATTATTATTATGCTGATGTTGATAATAGGAAACAAACTGAAATAAAGGAGTGTTTAAGTGAGAGACGAGCGTTACTCTGTTCTGGAGAGATGAAGAAACCAAAGGAATGAACTCAGTCCAGCAGAAGATTCTTTGTGTTTCTCTACAAGAACTAAACAGCAGTTCAGTTTTTACTGGAAACCTTTGTTCTACTTTCAGCATCGAGCGATGTTTCTGATTGTGGGACACTGATAAGCGTCTTCATGTGTGTGTCGCCTCATTATCCACCAGAAGAAAGAACCATTCACTATCAAATCCTGCAGTTTAAGTCCAGTGAGAAAGTCAATGTAATATTACACTGTTTGTAGGAAAGAGCTGAGGAATCTTGCACAGGCTGGTTAAAGTCGACTAAAGACCTGATTTAACTCTAGTATTTCTGATACTGTAAATACTTTAAATAATTAAAAAGTTCATTTATTGTTCAGGTGCCAAAAATGGAACATTGTTAAAAATGTAACATTGTTAAACAAACTCAACAATTGTCATATCAGCACCGACTTAACAATTAACTAGAAATATTAAACAAAAGTGAAAACCTGCCGCTCAGAGTTCTGACCTTACAAAACACCAAAAAAACAATGATATAAAGGAAAACAAATATGCAATACATTTTGAAACAAATTAGACCCAACATAAATAAAGACAAATGTAAATACATAAAAAATAACTACAATTAACTAATTGTAAACGAGCGTGTGAGTGCAAGTGATGGAACCGGAGGATTTGTGGTGATTTCACGCGATGTTCCAACACAGGAAAGACATGACCAGTAGGGGGCAGTCAAGTTACGTGCCGAAACGCAGCTCTATTTTCATGACCCGAACTAGCCACGCCCCCTGCGCATTCACACGAAGAGTTCAGCTCGACTCTAACAAAGAGCTTCTGCTTTCTGAAGAGCGAATATTTATTAGTGCTGCTATAATAAGTGAACACTTTTCAGTTAACTTGTGCTAACGTTACGGTAACAGGATTTGAAGGTCATTGATTGTCTGCTTTGAAATAACATTCATGCGGGGGGATTTATTTCCATGCATTGTGTTCAGAAACAAAGGCAACCATGAGACATGACTTTTTGAAACGTTTTTCTGTCAATACAACCCCAGAAAACACAACAAAATTTAGTTTCTTTATACGTGTTTGTTTGGTATCTTTTTTTTCCTATGACTCCTATGATACACCCTCTTTTCACAAACCATTACCACGCCCCTGAAATACAGATGAAGTTCAAGTTCAAGTTAATTTGAATAGCGCTTTTCTTAGTCCGAGACCAACGCAAAGACGCTAAAATGGTTCAAACAACGTCGACACCGTCCTGGTGAAATGACACTCCTCCAAGCGACGGTGTCTCCATCCGGATGGTAACGACACTCCTCAGCAGCCAGACCGGCGTCGTCTCCACCGGCAGGGATACGTTCCACCAGCAGGGATGTGGTATGCGGCCTCGTCTCCTCCGGCAGGGGTGTGGATCACGCAGGACCTCAGCAGTGGAGTGAAGCAAACAAAAGCTATTAGCACTATGAAGGGCTCTAAGAGAAAATAATAGCAGTGATGCTACGGTGCAGGTGAGGTTCGGTTCCGGGCTTCTACCTAGTGCAGCCTTACTTTTCGTTAATGTTAGTAATTGAATATTTTGCCATTACAGTTTTAAATTTGCCTCATTGAAGAGATGTGTTTTTAATCTATATTTAAACTGACTAACTGATTCTGATTCACGAATTGTGCTCGGCAGAGTGTTCCAATATTTTGGTGCTAGAAAAGCGAACGATCTTCCCCCTGTGAAGGTTTTAGAGATTTTTGGTATTACGAGCTGCCCTGAGTTTTGAGAGCGCAGAGGTCTCCTTGGCTCGTAACACGTGATGAGCTCACTGAGATACAGAGGAGCTAGACCGTTTAATGCTTTATAAGTTGTTAGGAGAATTTTAAATATAATTCTATATTTTACGGGTAACCAATGTAGCAACATTAGCACTGGACTAATATGGTCGTACTTTTTAGTTCTGGTCAGTAGTCGAGCGGCTGCATTCTGAACTAACTGAAGTTTATCTATTAGTCGGGCAGGAGAACCTCCCAGTAGACCATTACAGTAATCTAACCTCGAGGTCATAAACGCATGTAAGAGTCTTTCTGCATCCGACCTAGGGAGCATATGACGCAGCTTTGCAATATTCCTGAGGTGGAAAAATGCTGTTCTACAAACGTTAACATGAATGGAAGATTGGAAATCGGTCTATAATTGGTTAATTCATCTTGGTCGAGTTGTGGCTTCTTAAGCAGCAACTTTATTACGGCCTGTTTAAACAGCTGTGGTACGTGACCCAATGCTAGCGACGAGTTTATGAGGGTTAATATCGGTTTTAAATAACCGCTGGCAGAACTTCTTTGAGTAATTTGGTCTGTATTGGATCGAGTAAACAGGAAGTCGTTTTAGTCCTAGCTATAATCTTAGTGAGCTCATCATGGCCTATCTGAGCGAATGTATTAAGTGTGATAACGGGTGGGTTTCCTTTTGGAGTATTTAATTTTGTGCTAGTTGGTAGGGATGCAATTTTCATTCTGATGTTACTAATTTTATGATTGAAAAAGTTAATAAAACCTGAGCTAGTGAGTTGTGCGGTATTACCGAATCTATTGTGCCTTTTTTCTTTGTTAGCTGAGCTACAATTCTAAACAGATAACGAGGATTATGTTGATTTTCTGAGATAAGTTTACTAAAATACATTGTTCTCGCAGATTTGAGGGCCTGTTTATACGCGACTATACTGTCATTCCAAGCGCAACGAAAGACTTCTAGCTTCGTTTTCTTCCATTTTCGTTCTAACTTCCTTGTGAGACGCTTAAGATTTTTCAATTCATTATTATACAATTTGGCTTTATTTTTAATGTATATTTGTTTTTTATGAAGAGGCGCAACCAAATCCAGAGTATTAGACAGAGTTAAGTTTGAGTTTCAGTGATCTCGTCAAGATTTTTTCTTCTTTCCGGGACAACATTAAAAACGCTAAGATCAGGAAGGTGCTGAATAAAGTTAACTTTAGTGGAAGAGATTATAATTCTACACGAGCGATATTGCGTTGAGATCATAGCTGGAATGTCTATATTTATTAAGCAGGAAACTAGAGAGTGATCAGAAATGCAGTCACCCAATGAAACTATGTTTACATCATGGATAGCAACACCGTGTGAAAGAATCAAATCTAATGTATGGTTAAACTTATGCGTGGAGCCAACCACGTTTTGTTTAAAGCCAGTAGAATTTAGAACATCATTAAATGAACGATTTAAAGAGTCATTAACATCGTCAAAGTGAATGTTAAAGTCGCCTAATATAATCACTTTATCTACTGTGACTACCAAGTCTGCTAAAAATTGCCCTAAATCATTTATAAAGTGAGTATTGTGCTTTGGTGGTCTGTACACTGTCACGATAAGAATTGATTCCTGATTTATATCTGGTTTCTCCATATGTAGCACTAAAAGTTCAAAAGAGTTCAAATTAAAGTTAGATTTTTTAATCATCTTAAAATCATTATTCCACCTCTAGAGTTTAATCGTGGCTCGTGTTCATAGCAGAAATTAGGTGGAGTTGATTCATTTAGGCTAGTGTAGGTGTCTGGCTTTAGCCATGTTTCTGTGAGCGCTAACACATCAAGCTTATTATCCAAAATCATTTCATTTATAATAAGAGATTTTTGTGCTAACGATCTGATGTTTAAGAGGCCAAATTTTAGGGATTTGTTTTTTAAGATCTTGCTTTGATTATTATGACTAACTGCCTTTTTTGTTTTATCCGAGGATCGGTTGTTATGGTTAGATTCCTGAGATTGTGAAACAGGTTTTATGCTCTTACTGTACTTGATTTTAGCATTTTTATTATTATTATTATTATTATTATTATTATTATTATCATCACTTTTGTTGTTGCTGTTGGTATTAATAGAGCCATTTTATTAGTAAATACAAGTGTTGCCTTTAAATAACTGGAAATACGACCATATTTTCATGTATCATTTAATTTATTCTAACTCCCAGAATGTCTAGATATTTTTATTAAACACCACCAAATAAATTATTTTATTAACATATGTTTAGATGTTTGAAATCTTGTGCAACAAGATGACTTCCTGTGATTAGGCTGCGTCTGAATGTGACATCATGCGTTAGATGCGCTGGTCTTCGCGTAAACTCACTAACACAGAACACATTTTCCACACAATATTATAAGGTTGCAAATAAGATAATACAAGTTCGTATTGGCTGGGTGTTACACTCTATATGGTCCGGGCGGAACATTATTCTGATCACGTTAGTTCCGTGTCTATGTGACATAATTTCAAGATGGCGGTCTCCGTTCATGTGAGATTGTCACGCTGTATTATTATATACTGTACATTAATAAACAATCGCCAATGGGCAATTTAAAGAACTACTTTGCAACATGTTTTATTACATTTAGTAACAATAGTTTATCATTTGTAAAAGAATGTTTGTCTGAATTCATGGCACGAATTACACGAATTATATGTAAAATAGCTACTAAATATTAATAACAGGACACATGCTGCTGAGCAAACATCATGCAGGTCAGTTTATATGAGAGGCTTACCATATTATAGCTTTAAAAACAGATTTAATAGAACTTAACAATGCCTGTTGTGTTTCTGGATGGTAGCGGGAGGAATGAGGCGGATGTGGCCGGACAGTTTCTTTCCACAAGGACACATCAGAACTCCTGATTATCGATAAAATAATAGAAATACATGAACAGCAATACAACCCAGGTTTTAACAAGCCATGTGCTCCAAACCACA
>QKNR01020120.1:27262-62523 GCA_028031935.1 Paedocypris micromegethes | reverse complement strand
ACCCCCCCCCCCCGTTATTTACTAACAGGTAGTGTTTTAAATGTGTCAGTTCTTTTCTTTGCTGCTTTTCTTTGCTTGCATCCACTTGGCCTCTTTGATTCATGCACTCCATGTGGCATGATGTACTGATGAACAGTTCCAGTAGTACTGTAGTATTAGTAAAACAAACGTCCTACGAACTCCCTCCGACCCCGATTGCCCTCAAAATTTTCCAGTCCTACCGTGTGTAACCACGTCTCAACCGCGCCCGTAGCACGCCATAGCGTGTTCGGTCCGCGTCAGTACAGCGTCTATTGCGGGCATAACGCGTGTGGGCGTGGCACCCGGCTGCAGTTACCCGCGCACCAAATTTTTGGTCAGCCCAATTTTTTTTTCTCCAGACCACCGCGTCTAAATTTCTGCAGCGTGTAAACGCGTGTTAAATGCGCTTGTATCACGTCTTCATTGCGTCCTCTTCACGTTTAACGGCGACCTGCACACAAGATCGTCTTGATCAATTATGAATATTGAAACAAAACCAACTCGATCGAGGCTCGAGGCGAGCTATGTCTGCTCTGTTAAATTCGCATTTTTTTCATTTTGGTGTCAGTCCTGTCATTGGTGTCACCCGGTGCGGCCCGCACGCCCCTAGTGACGCCCCTGCCTAAATAGAAAATATTTTACTCAGAACAGTGCGCAGATATTTCACCCTTTCGCACAAAAATAAACAGCAGAGACACAAGTGCTGTCACGCTCACACGACGGGACCAAACACTGGGATGTGGAACAGAAAGGGATTTAATGCAAAACAAACACTGAACACGGAGAAAACTAGAAACTCGGGAAAACACAGGGGTCTGACACGAAGACAACAAAGCTACATCTATGTGCTCACATACGGACGAGATCAGACAAAGGGACAGGCAAGCACACAGGTACATATAGTGTCCAAAACGAGATGTGAAACATGTGTGCAGGGAAGAATCTTGGTCAGGGGGCGGAGTCTGTGATTGTGAGGAGGTGATTAGGGGATCTTGTGACAGAACCCCGCCCCAAGGGGCGAGCTCTGAACGCCCAACAGTCCCAACCCGCCCACTGATGGGCGGCGCAGACGACCCTCGGCAGACGGCTGGACGGTCCGCAGGCGAACTCAGGCGGACGGTCGGGTGCCCTGCAGATCCCCTCAGACAGCAGGCCGGGCGGACCGCAGACGAACTCAGGCGGGCGGCCGGCCGGACCGCAGGCGACCTCTGGCGGACGACATGGTGGGTCGCAGACGAAACTCAGGCAAGTGGCCGGGTGGGTCGCAGTCAACAGGTGGGCGGCGTGGAGCCGCAGCGACGCCTGGGGGACGGCGTGGAGCCGCAGCGACGCCTGGTGAGCGGCGTGGAGGTGACTCGGAGGCTTGAGGTGACTCGGAGGCTTGAGGTGACTCGGTGACTTGAGGTGACTCGGAGGCTTGAGGTGACTCGGAGGCTTGTGGTGACTCGGAGGCTTGTGGTGACTCGGAGGCTTGTGGTGACTCAGAGGCTTGTGACTCGGGAGTTAGTGACCCGGAACAGAAAGTCTTTGGTGACCCGGAACGGGAAGGCTCAGGTGCCATGGAAGGGAATGAGCGGTACCCGATTGTGCAAAGAGACGCGACGAGGAACCGCAGGCAACTGACCGCGAAAATGAGATACCCGAGGAACCTGGATTTGGAAATCTCGGACGCGGAAAACTCGGACGCGGAACACGAGGGCTCTGAGGGCTCGGCTAACGAGGGCTCGGAGGGCTCAGCTAACGAGGGCTCGGCCAACGAGGGCTCGGATAACGAGGGCTCGGACCTGGAAAACTCGGACCTGGAAAACTCGGACCTGGAAAACTCGGACCTGGAAAACTCGGACTTGGAAAACTCGGACGCGGAGAACCTAAACTCTGAGAACTTAGACTCAGTAAACTCTGGTTCGGATAACTCAGGCTTGAGGAACTTGGACCCGGTTAACTTGGACTTGGAAAATACTGACTTTGAAAACTCGGACTCGGGATATTCGGACTCAGGAGGCTTGGGAAACCCAGGTCCAGGAACTGCTACCTCGGTAGCAGCTACTGGAGGACACGGAGGACTCGGACGTGGACGGTAAGGGCGGAACAAAGAACGTGCAGACAACGGATGGAAAGAGGGAGACCGAAGAGCGAGGGTACGAAACGACAGGGAACGAAAAGACAGCGAACGGTAACGTTGCCTCCGTGACCGCCCGGACCGCGAACCGGTACTAGGCTGACACGGCGGCAGGGAATTAAAAAAATACGGGGGTAACTCGGATAACAACCACGGCGACACACGAGGGACACTCGGAGAACAATCACGCACACCGCGCGAAGAACAACTTCGCAGAGAGACCGACGGACGTACCCGCCAAACATTCGGCGAACAAGCATGACGCACATCCGGCGAGCACGCACGCAGACCATGCGGCGAACATGCACGGCAAACACACGGCACACCAGCACGCCGAACCCCCGGCGAGCACGACCGACGAACTCCCGGAGAACGAGCACGGCGAGCGTCCGGCAAGCACACGCGCCCAACCTCCGCCGACCGCGCGCGCCGGAACCCCGGTGAACACGCACGCCGACCACTCGACGAGCATGCATGCGGAGCACACGGCGAGCGCGATCGGCGAACGCCCGGCAAACGAGCGCGCCGAGCACTCGGAATATGCACAAAACACACGGCGAGCGCGATTGGCGAATGCCCGGCAAACGCACGCGAAGCATACCCGGCGAACATACAGAAGTACAGAAATGTAGCTTTAAAGGTACAAAAGCTTTGTCGCCCCATCTGTACCTTTTGTAGGGTCCAATTCTGTACCTTTGACAATAGTACAATTTAGTACCTTTACTTCTGTACCTTAGAGGTGGGGGAATAGCCGTTATTTACCGGAACAAGTTCAAGTGCAAACAGCTCTCACTGCCCAGCCAGTTCTGCAGCTTTGAATGCTGCCTATTTGAACTTGCCAGCTCTCACCCTGTGCTTTGTGCTGTGATCTACAGACCACCAAAGTACAACAAGGATTTCTTAAACAAGTTTTCTGACTTTCTGGCTCATTCTATGCCCAAATACGACTCTGTGCTCTTAGTTGGTGATTTTAATATTCATGTGTGCTCCCCTGACAAGCCTATGGCTAATGACTTTTTAAACCTTCTTGACTCTTTTAATCTGGTTCAGTCTGTTACTAGACCAACACAAGAGCGCGGACACACACTTGATTTGGTTTTATCATATGGTCTTCCTATCCTTAATTTGGAATGCGACGCTGTTTTTTCTGACCATATGCCGGTGTTATTTCATACTGTTTTGCCTGTCATTACTGTAAACACTCAAATGCCTCCCAAACTCTCCCAAGTTTTTAACCCTTCCACTGCCGCTCAGTTTTCTGAACTTTTCCGCCAGCGCTGTCAAAGTCAAAGATAGAACTCACTTCGGATGAGCTGAGCACCATTCTCCACTCTAACTGCCAGACTATTCTGGATGTGGTGGATCCTTCTAAAGTCAGGCAGCCTAAAGCAAAATCCGAGCCCTGGCTGACCGATGAGACTCCAAAACCCCCGTGTTTTATTTCAGACAATTAGCAAACTTCTCAATGCACCACCAACTACGTGTATTGATTTTAACGCTGACAGCTGTGAGTCATTTCTTAACTTTTTTATTGACAAGGTGGCTATGGCACGAGCACAAATAGTACCTCCAGTATCTGACCCGTCAGTACCACAACCCTGCTCTGCTGTTTTTCATCAGTTTGAGACTATCACCTTACCTCAGCTACAGGAGTTTGTGCTTCACTAAAGAGGTTTTTTTTACCTGGCCGCTGTTGCGTATGTGCTTGCTCGCTGGTCTTTGTCTTTGGCTTGTCATAACCGCAGCCACTTAGTTAACACCAACAATCCAGACGACAAATTGAATAAAAAGCAACATTTCCCTTACATATTTACACGTGCGCTTTGAGACAGTTAAAACTGTGAAAAGCGCCTTACAAAAAAATACTCATTATCAAAGCACACTAAGTAAATCTTCAAAAGAATTATCACTTTTATTCATTTGATTGTCTGGTTATTGGTGTTAATTAAATTACTATGATTATAACAAGAAAGTATTAATATAAATATTACAAATAGTCAAGTAAATGTGAGGATTTCTTAGTTTAAAAGATTCTTTACCTTTGACACAGAGTTTAGCTCGGAGAGGCTCCAGTGTCCTTGCTTTTGATAAGACTTAGACAGAGACTGGAGACGTAGCAGTTTACCGGAATTGGGATTTACGTCAACATGACATTATCTTGCATTAGAATCTTCCCCCACACAATCATAGGGAACAATAAGTCAAAACAACTTTTAGATTATTATTATTATTTAGATTTTATTTACTAATCTTTATCTCTTTTGGAGACACGAGTATAAAACTATTTAACGGCTTTCAGCCTTGACTTGGCTGCGTTGACGCAGGCTAAAATATAATAAGTTCTTAATAGTAATATTGAAAATAAGATTTAAGTTATTAAATATTACAAATATTCTGACAATATAATTGATTATTTTGATATTTTATATTAAAAGAAAATTCTAATATCATAATGGGACCTTTATTACCCTGCATATAAGTGTATAAATACACTTTATTTGTATTTTAGTATCTGTATATTTAGTATCAGTTTTTTTGTTTGTTTGTTTTTTTATCTTGACTGCATTTTAAAATATAAATAAACACTTTTTAAAGTTAAATACTAAATTATGTACAAAAATTGTATATCCTAAAATGTGTATTTTTTCCCCGAGCCCGGTCCGGCCCCTTTGTCAAATGTTAGAACCCAATGTGGCCCGCGAGTCAAAAAGTTTGCACACCCCTGGTCTAAGCAGAGTAGACAGCTGTTTACAGCTGGTGGCTCTGACATCGTGTTGCCTATTGTTTAGGCCAACGGACAAAATAACCTTGTCAGTGTGCTCATTGATTGGTGTGTTTTTTATTAACTGGATGAGATGGTAAAGTGTAGTTTCAGGGAAAATGTCTATTTGTATGTCCTCAGTGTTATGAGGAGGTATATGCTGCAGGTTGGAATCTCCCAGAAAAAGGATGGGGGGTTTTACCGTCAGATGCCAACTGGTTGGTTTGGTCATCTTGTTCAATGGTGGATGTAGTGTTGGTTTGTAAAACCTATGTGGTGGCTGTTGTGTGGCTATGGGTGTGTGAGAAGAGCTCGACACCTTTCCAGATGGAGGTGGAGAGGGAGTGTTCCCTTTGTGAAGGTGGAGGTTCCCATTGGCTGCTAGCGTGTCCTTTGTCCCGAGAGCTGCGGCACAACTGAGGTTCTGGTGCGACTGGTTCTGTCTGGACTGATCGGAGCTGCTGCTGTTGCTTTCCTGCTGGAGCACGTCTGGTTCTGCTGCTCTACTGGAGCTTCTGCGTGATGACTCGTCAATAGAAGCTTCTGGAACTGTCATTAGTGGCGTCTGTTAGCATCCGAATATCGTCTCCGCTCACTTGTTGCGACTTCGGTTTGTCGACTCCGATGATGCATCTTTTATCATTTTAAATATAATTTAAGCAATTCCCAAAGCAAAATTAAAGTTTTTTTTTTTTTATTGAATTGAATAACATTGACAACTGAGCTCTACTGACTGAGCTACTAGGAAAACATTTAATAGGCTTATGTATAACATGCCACTGTGATGTTATAATAAACTCAACATAAAACATGTATTTGACAATATTGAACACATGAATCCCATAAATACATTTTGGGGTTTTTCTGTTAAAATAGTAAAAGTCGTATCTGTCCGACCGCTTGCGCTTTGTCTGAGTGAAATTTGGAGTTCCACAAGGCTCAGTGCTCGGCCCAATCCTCTTGTCTCTCTATCTGCCTGGACAGAGTTGTCATTGTTACGTGGGTGACGCTAAATGCTCGTCTGACGATTCACATGGAGAGGAGAAAGACAATTAAGGAAAACACCACAAACGGAAGCCAAAAGTGCCACACGGAGGAAAAAAGAACTGGCCGTCTAGAATAATTTAATAGAGAAACACTGTGGCCCGCAGCAAATGTCTGGAAGCCCAAAGATACGAAAAATGAAATGTATTGTGTTTCCAGCCTCTGGAGGAGGAACTCTGGGGGCGGGGCTCGGTCAGGGGCGGGACTTGGCTCAGGGGGCGGGACTCCCCTGTGCGTTCCTCTCCAGGCAGCTCACTCCCTCCTGAACACAACAGTCTAATGTCAGAGAACACACACGCAAAACTGAAGAATAATCGGACGAAACATTGAATTAAGCACAAAAATATTTACAGGATTTTACATGAATCTTGTAAAAAAAAAACTAGTGAATCAAAAAGGAGATCAGACTGATTTCACGTGAGAGAGAGTTCAGGGATCTTTAAACAGTTTTATCAGCTAATAGCGTCACACATGCACAAGTTGGTGAATTACCAGGTTTATAACTCTGATTCTTTGAGTTCAAAGCAAAGTTGCTTCCTAACACAAAACTACACTTACCGAATCTCTTCCGCTATAACACTCCTGCCACTTTCCTGCAGGAGAAATGAAAAAATAAAGGCTGTCACATTTCAACAAAAAATAAATGAACGAATGCAGAGAGAGACAGACAGGGAGAGGAAGAGAGAGAGAAAAAAAGTAAAAGAGAGACAGAGAGCGAGAGAAAGACGGAGATAGAGAGGGAGAGAGCAAGAGAAAGAGAGAGATAGAGAGAGAAAGTACGTGGAAAAAGAGCGACAGAAGAAAACAGAAAGAGAGAGAAAGACATAGAGAGAGACTGGTAGAGAGAGAGGGAGAGAGGAAAAAAAGGGAGAGAGTCTCCCTCAACAAAGAGAGAGAGAGAGAGGAAGAGGGACAGAGACAAAAAGAGACAGACAGACACAGAAAGAACGTGGAAAAGGAGAGCAACAGAGAAGGAGAAGAAACGAAAAAAGAAAACAAAACACTAACTGTATCAGCGGTGATGCTTTATCGTTTGGCGCCCTCTGCTGCTCGAGTGTGAGAATATTTTTCTCTGAAAAACTCGAATTCAATTAGACACGTGCAATACACCGCTATCACACTAGTTATAAGTTTATAAGTTTAACCAAGGTTCTTCCCAGCGAGACACCCAGAGAGGTCAGCAAAAAGAAACGCGTGATGAAAAACATGAAAAGGATATGGTAACGAAATGAAAAAAAAACCTCAAACAAATCACTGATATTTTGCAATTATATAATTGCAGTACGGATTATATAAAGAACAATCCAAACCAAATCAAAAAGAAAAAATAACACGAGATTGTGTTGGGTTGGTTTGTGTTTGCGGGATATTTGACATCATTTATCCCGTATAAACTGTCATTTTAAATGGTTTTAAAAGGAGACTTAAAAGCTTTTTGTTTATTATTTATCGAGGAGTCGAGGGGAGGGAATCGTTTATAGCTTGTGGTTTATGGAATCAGATTAGTGCCAAAAAAAAAAAACTATTGTTTTTTTTTTATTTTTCGCTTGCGTTATTTTTTTACGGGTTTTTTTTTTTAATTCGCTGCAATCTTCAAGTTTTCGTGAAATGAATCGTTTATAGCTTTTTTTCATTTATAGGTTTTTTACTCATCACAACAAAAACAAATCCCGCACGCGCGACGAGTGACGTCACTCCAATGCATCAGTCAGTCTCGTGTTGGACACGCCCACTAGTGCTGATTGACGGGTTCTGTCCCGTCACCAATCGTCGTAAACATACACTTGTCCAGTCCTGTGTCATGATTGATGTCACATTGCTGTTTAAACATGTTTTATTTGGTTTTCTTAATTTGATTAACCATTTGAAGAATGAATATTGCGGTATAAATCTGATTATTTTAATTGCAAAATTTCACACACATAAATCCAATTGTAACGGTGGTAAACTTTTCTTCCCTACATTTTGTAAAGAATTTGCACTATATTTCAACACTATCATGGTCAAAAGCCCTAAAGATATTTGGATTCTGTAATTGGCAGAGGTGTAAAGTACTTGAGTAAATAGACTGTTGCTTTAGGTATTTTTGTGCATTTTGTAAATAGACATTATGTACACTAATGTATAATACAATATATTCTTAAAAAAAAAAAAGTATGACGAACGAGTCAGTCTTCCAGTTTCTGGAAAATAATTTTTAGACATTTGTACTTGTATTAATACTTTATATTATATATTATACTTTATATTAGTACTTTATTGAATGCGTGAATTTATTGGGACTGCCCAAATTTTAAAGTTGCTTGTGTTTTTGATACTCCGCACAAGTACAAAGTAGCCAAAAATACTTCAAATAAAAAACATTTACAAAAACACTTAGAGTAACAAAGTCTATTTACTCAAGTACTTTACACTTCTGCTAACATGTTTAACATTTGTGATTATTTATAATGTTTCTATATTTTGCACATCTGTTTATGTATACTGTTTATGTCATATCGTGCTTTTGCCATTCGCTTATATTTATGTGTGATCGTCTGGTTTCAATAAAGTAAAAAAAAAAAAACACATTTAAAATATAAATCTGAAATAAACAAATTTCAAATAAACAAACAAAAACGCTTCACATTTATGATTGGCATTTTTAATTTTCGCTTGCAATCTTTCACATTTTCGTCTGAAATGTTTTTTTTCGTTTGGATTTCCGCCCAGAGTAAGCTTCGGCCCCACGTGAATCTTAGACCAGTATTCCAAACAAACAAAAAAAACACAAAAACGAACGAAAAATCTGAAACAAAAAGTGAAACTTTTTTTTTTAACTAATCTGAATCCATATATAATATCAAACGTAAATTTCAAATGAACGAAAATGCTTTACATTTCCGATTGGTATTGGATATTTTTATTTTGTGCTTGCAATCCTCCCCTTTTCGTTTCAAACTCTTTTTTTGTCCTTTAGATTTTTCGTTGTTTTCTTTGCTCTTTCATTTGGATTTCTGGCCCAGAGAAAGCTTCGCCCCAATTGAAAAAAAAAAAAAAACAACTCAAA
The DNA here is from genome assembly GCA_028031935.1 of Paedocypris micromegethes. Classification (NCBI taxonomy): domain Eukaryota; kingdom Metazoa; phylum Chordata; class Actinopteri; order Cypriniformes; genus Paedocypris; species Paedocypris micromegethes. Next base: position 53,529 of record QKNR01020120.1, on the reverse strand, counting down.
AACGAACTAAAAATCTGAAGCATAAAAATAATTGAACGTGAAAAACGGCAAGCGTTTTCGCTGCTTGCTTCGAAATTTACGTTTGTTACTTTTGCCACTAATCTGATTCCATATATAATATCGAACGTAAATTTCAAAGAAACGAACGAAAATGCTTTACATTTCCGATTGGTATTGGATATTTTTATTTTCTGCTTGCAATCTTTACCTTTTCGTTTGAAACTCTTTTTTATTGTCCGCTTTGGATTCTTGATAACATCAAATATCAATAATATCAAACGTAAATTTCAAATAAACGAACGAAAACGAACAAACAAACGAATACATTCAAATTCGATAATAAAAATAATAATAATACAAAAATAACAATAACATTTTTTTTTTTCAATTTAAATTTTTTTTTCGTTTATAATTCAAATAAACGAACACCGGCGCTGATCTGACCCGATCTCATTACGCACTTTAATTCAACTCACATGGTTCGTATTGTCACTTCATCACATGCTTTATCACACACACACACACACACACACACACACACACACACACACACACACACACCACCACACACACACACACACACACATACATTTCAGATAACACTCCAGATAACGTACAGCTGATGAAGACACGATGAAGGTAGTTTTTCCATCATCATCATCATCATCAGCTCCTGCGGGACGGGTCCAGCTCTGTTCCCTAATACAGAAGCTTCTTACGCAAACTGTCCTGAGGGAGGCGCTGCTGCACACGGAGACGAGCCGCTCTGCAGACCAGAGACCACACACACACACACACACACACACACACACACACACACACACACACACACACACACACACTAGTAGAACTAATAGAAGATTAAAAAAAAATGGAGGCGGAAATCGGGTGCACAATTTAGAAAAAGGAGAAAACAGGGAAATTCATATAAAATCTTCATATTCACAGGAGAGGATAAGACTTTATTTATCCCACTAGGAGAAATTTTCTTGTACATCAGCAGCAAAAAGTTTTCTCTTAACAGAAAAACAAATAGGGACAATTTAAAAGACAACAGTGAGGAAACAACAATAAATAGATGCAAAAAAAAAAAAAAAAAATGTGCAAAATAAGAATAAAATCCCCAATACCAGAATAATATTTTATCCAGGGTTTATATAGTTAATAAAGTTACTATTACGTTGAGAAACTGTTAATTGTGGCGTGATGAACTGTGTCTGATATTTTAACTCCTTGTGTCTATGCAGCTGCGTCTGAAAGTCGTTTCTGTCCGTTTTTGCGTTCTAACTTATTGTTACGATCACGTAGAATCGGGAAAAAAAAACGTTTTGAGCGTTCCTTCCGTCACACCGCAGTAAACCAATCAATCGACAAATCACTTCACCTCCATGATTAGCCGAACGTAACCGTGAAATATCTAACGCTTTTCTCTTACTTTTCCCCTTAGTTTTATTTTATTTATTTATTCTTTATTAATTTATTTTTTTCTCCTTTGTTTTTAAGCGGCCTATAAATAACGCCCCTTTTAAAAGTAGTTGATTCGTCCAGAAACATGATTGTGAGTGTAATCTGTGCGCAAATGTAACGAGTGTAACTATAACTCACTAGTCTTAACTGACTAAAATACAACACTGCTCTTTATTATTTCACTCAATATCTGACGTTTCTGTAGTGTGATGTGAGAGAGAGAGAGAGAGAGAGAGAGAGAGAGAAAGAGAGATCTCATTCTTGTTACTGTCACTCTCTCTCTCTCTCTTTCTGTCTGTCTGTAAATTAATTTATTTTCAAATTATATTATCAATTATATTATTTTCTCTCTCTGTCTCTCTCTCTCTCTCCTTCTGTCTCTCTCTCTGTCTGTAAATTAATTTATTTTCAAATTATATTATCAAATTATATTATTTTCTCTCTCTCTCTCTCTGTAAATTATTTTATTATCAAATGATACTATTCTCTCTCTCACCTGACTCTTCTCATCTTCCTCGCTCTTCCTCATCTGTTCTTCTTCACGGAGGACATTCTTCAGCGCGACACTGAACTGGTCCGTCAGTAAATCCGTCCGGCGGTGACGTCACTGCGGCGCTTGTTCTTGGTTCCGCGTCTCGTCACACTCGGTCAAACTAAATGTATATTTACGTCTATTACGGGGTCGATTCGAGGCGATTTACCATCTTTCCAAAAGTTGTCGTGACACGAGTGTCAACTAAAGTCAACTAAAATGAAAGACTACATATATGAATGCCGCCTATGAAACGGTGGGAATTCTGGGTAATGAAGTCCATGACGGTATAGCCGCTCCTTTAAAGTACGTAATCAATTTTGAATCATTCCTGTAGGGGGCGACAGTAGCACAACGTTTAGTGCCAAAATGTGTGCCATAAATGATTAATGCTGTTGATTTACAGAAAACGAAAATATACTTTTTTGCACTGTAAATTACGTATCCAGGGTAAATGGACGGACAGAAAGAGAGTGAATAAACAATTCTAATTTGAAGAACTTCAAATAGTTTGACGATGAGTTGGAAATGTTGCTTTTTTTGTCTCACGTTGGTTGAGATGATGTTTAAAGCGCCGCAATTTGTGCTTAGAAAATTTGAAGTTATGAATGACGTTTCAAAAATGTAAAACTTGAAATATCTCGTAGGAATTTGAGACGTATATGTTGGATAAAAACATCAGTGATTTTGACTGTTATGTGATGTCTTTGTTCTACACATAAAGTAAGAAAGGAGGCGTGTTCATAAAATGTGTGAGATGCTGAGAGAATATGGAACAAAAACTGTGCATATTGATTAAAACACGACGCGTAATTTCATTCTCAAACGAATAATCGGGAAAACTTACTACAAAAAGGCTTGAATTTCAATCATTTTAAATCTAAGCATTTTCTAGGCCACATTAAATCAAGCACATAAAAATGAATGCATTAACAAGCAGGGTCCACAACCAGTCGACGTTTGATCATTTTACCTCGGCCCGTGTGGAAGATGTTTTTTTTTTTCAGATTTTAGTTTTCGGTTTGTATTTAACAAAGTATTACTTGAGGCATTAAAAAAAAGAACGAATATAATGTGATTAACTACATTATACATTTTAATTTTCTTTAATAAAAGACTTTATTATATTTCCGAATTTCCGACATTTTTGAGTAGAGAAGTATTTCAGGAGTAAGTCATGTTATAAACCACAAGTGCTGAGCTTAGCAACCCGCTACAAACCAGTCCAATGTGTCATCACAAGAAGAGTGTCGAAAATAAAGAAAAAATTACAATTAAAAAATAAAATTGTCCGATCGCTACCACGTGGATAATAATCATTGGCTAATAATCATAGCTTCAAACCGGCCGGAGCCTGGAACAACAGCAAAGGATCTTGGGAAATGAAATCCTGACCACTAGAATTCAATTTTTTGTTAACTATAGTTCAAGTAACCGATATAAAAATGATACGAGTCACAAGTCAGGTTGTGTTAAAGCAAAGTGCCGTTATTATGTTAATTCATTTAATTATATTCATTATATATAATTAATTACACACCTTGCCCAGCTAATTGTGTCTTTTCATTTTATTGTACTCGGGCATTGTTTGGGGAGTTCTTTTTTTTTTTTTTTTTTTAACTTTCATTGATTGTGGTTGCTTTTGGTTTGTCGATTTAAAACATTTTATATTCTGTATGTGTTGTTTGAAACCTGTCAAACTTGAACTAAACCAAACCATCGTTCTGATTTATATTTTAGTGTTGGTTAAAAAAAAAAACTGTTTTTTTTTTTTACTTCTAATGTTGATTTTTGGATTTAGCGTTTCAATATTTTCAGTTAATTATTTTACATTTTGAAACAACTCATGTGGGTATTAAAGGGCAGTAGTTGCTAGACTAAAGGGAGATTGTGCATCTAGTTAAAAATAAAAAAAACCTAAACTATGAGTGAGGTTCCCATATTGACAATCTCACTCACTTTACGTCAGTGCTGTCTAAAGTACTCACATTTGTTAATGAATGAAATACTAGGTTAAGACAGTTCTTAAGTAGCATCCGCAGTAGACTCTGCTGGACTAGAAGCTCTGATAAAGAGCAGTAAATGACGTGCTGACCACACATGTGCTCCACGTTTTCGCTGCTGCGCTGAGAGTGCAGCACAGCATCGTCCGCTTCGTGCCCCTGTCCTGCCAGTCCTGCATGCAGTCTCACTCGCATCGATAGTCCACAATCCAACCCTCAGTATTGCTCTCAGCAAGCACACTGTGCTGGCATAGTCAGTCAGATCGTCGCTGATGAAGTCACAGCGTGTCAGAAGTAGATGTACGACACGAGCGTACTGCATGTGTGATAGTGCCAGAAGGAGACCCGGCTGGACGTACAGATGCAACCTGAGCAGCTCACACTGCACTCACAATGCCTACCTGTGGCCTGTTTGTCAGATAGTCATGATCCACCGTCAGATAGAGGCAACCAGCCTCCTCAGTTTGTGTTCCAGAAGCACCGGCTGGATGGTGTTGAAGGCGCTGGAGAAATCAAAAAACATGACCTCACGCTACTGTCGGGCTTCTCAAGGTGAGAAAGAGCTCGGTGCAGAAGAAAGATGACAGCGTCTTCCACTCCCGTGCCATGTCTGTAGGCAAACTCCAGGTAGGTTCCCACAGCAGATCTGAGGTGACCCAGGACTAGTCTCTCCAGTGTCTTCATTAGATGGGACGTGAGAGCCACCGGTCTGAAGCTGTTGAGGTCTTTGGCCTGCGGTGTCTTAGCACTGGACCACCAGGAGGTCTTCCAGAGCTGTGGGACCTTCCTCAGCTTGAGGCTCAGATTGAAGACTAGTTCCAGGACTTCACACAGTTCATCTGCGCAGGACTTGAGGAGTCTGGACTGATGCCATCTGGTCCGGCTGCTTTCCTACCGTTGATTCTTTTTGTTCAGTTTCAAAAAGCGGGTAAACAGAGTTGTTTTTACTAGGTGACCAGGTTTTTATTTCAAGATTTGATTTCCACATTTGAACACACTTTTATGCTTCAATGGCGTCAAAATAACTTCTAATAAAAAATTGAAATTAAATCTGGTGAGTTTCAATAAGTGCGGGGTGACAATAATAAAGATGATAAATAATTAAAAAAAAATAGGATTTGTGACAAAATAATAGGTTGTTTTTTTTAGATTGACGACAACACGGAAAAACTAGCCGACTCCTCCATTTAGATTAGTTTTCCGCTGTCATCAATCTAAAAAAAAAAAGATCCAAGAGTTCATAATTAAAACATTATTTTAAAATGTAAGGAGCACAAGTTAACAGTATATATAAATTTATAATCAAATAATTCTAATTATATAACAATTCTATATACATATATATATACAATAAAGTTTTATATATAATATTAATAAAGTACTTCATAAAAATATACAGTACGTACAGTATGGGTTTGTGAAGGGTTTCTCGGGCATTGTCTGAGGTTGTCTCAGATTTGTCACTCCAATAAAGATTGATAGACAAGATAAATGTGCGAAAAGGTAAATCCCTTTTATATGGAGTTTTATTGTTGGTTTTGTTTATTCCACATATGGAATCTGGGGGCTGTTGCAAAAAAGTAGAATAAAGAAAGCCAGGATTTCAAATATAAAAACTTGAAACTTGGGATAAAAAGGTTCCGCTAAGTGAAGCCAGGTGTAGATAGTTGTGATCAGTGCTGGATCACAGACCGTGTAATCGCTCACAGAATCACAGAGTGGAGAGTGAATCAGACACGTGCAGCAGAACAGCGCCTCCTCACCACCCATTAAATGCGCAACTAGTCCAAATAACCAGCCAATTCATATTAGTTACTTCATAATGAATGAATAATAATGAGTTCATAATTAATGTATTTATTTGGTGTCGTGCATCATTTGGTTATTTACTTTATTCCTCCCCTCCTTATTAAAGAACAAGCTTGTCTGGCCAAAAAAGCACCTGCAGCAAGTCAAGATGCAGTAAAGAACATCTCACGCGCTGACAAGTCACCTGATGGAAGAACACACAGTGGCTTACTAAAGTATTCACACCCCCTGAACATACCCACACTTTCTCACAAACATGAACATATATTTTGACGAAATGTTTAATGAAAAACCAGTTCTTTCCATGACGGAACATTGTATTAATGATGGTTTGTTTTTTTCCAAAAGCTCCACAATGACGAGTGATGAACCCTGAATAAACGATAATGTCCACCAACACCTTTACATCAGTGTCCGACACACTATATAGTTACTGTACGAGGACACAGTAATGACAGCATCTTCATTAAATACATGCACACGTGAACGTCCTGTACATCGTTTATTAAATAATGTCATAGCCAGAAAAATGTTCACGGTAACTCTGGGATATCTTTCTTTCTCTCAGGCTGGCAATATTGTGCTAAACACACATTCCTTATTGTTGGGCAAATACTGCCTTTATTGGGGTATTCAGCATCTCCGAGCGAATAAAGCAAAATGCCAGTGGAATAAAGTCACGCTGACTTGCACTTGGATCACTGTACCGGAGATCCAAGTCACATGATCCAAGATCCAAGCCACCATCACATGTTCACGTTCACACCTCTCCACACAACCCCCCTCCACAACCAGCACAGCCCTGCCCACCGCACCACCACCCTCGACAATTAACACACCTCTGCCCCACATGCCCTCCCCCCATCCCTGACTTCAGACCAGGTGAGGAATCAACTGAGGCGGCTTTGGACGGGGATAGCTGCAGGTCCAGATGGCATCAGCCCCAGACTGCTCAGGGACTGTGCTGACCAGCTCTCTGAGGTGGTCACGTACATCTTTAACCTGAGCCTGAGTCTGGAGATGGTCCCGGAACTGTGGAAAACCTCCTGTGTGGTTCCGGTCCCCAAGACCAAGCACGCTAAGGAACCGAACCACTACAGACCTGATGAAGACCATGGAAAGACTCGTCCTCAGCCACCTTCGATCTGTTGTGGAGACATCAACAGGCGCGCTGCAATTAGCCTTACAGGCCAAACATCGGGGTGGATGACGCTGTCATCTACTTCGGGTGCTGACTCACCTGGAGGCTGCTGGAAACGCTGTGAGAGTCATGTTTTTTGACTTCTCCAGTGCTTTTAACACCATGAGACCAGCACTTCTGAGAGAGAAGATGGAGGGCGCAGGTGTGTGCAAACAGCTGACTGCATGGACAGCGGACTACCTCACCAACCGACCTCAGTATGTGAGGCTACACAACTGTGTGTCCGATGTGGTGGTTTCCGGCACGGGGGCTCCTCAGGGGACGGTGCTCTCGCCGTTCCTCTTCACCTTCTACACCTCGGACTTCACATACAACACCAACACATGTCATATCCAGAAATTCTCAGACGACTCAGGCATCGTCGGCTGTGTATCAGCAGGGAATGAGCTGGAATACAGATCAGTCATCAGGGACTTTGTGGACTGGTGTGAGAGCAACATTCACTCATTCATTCATTCATCATGTTTGTGGACTAATGATTCCCACTCAAATACTGTCACGATTCCACAAAAACCTACGTAAAATACACGAAAGGAAAAGCATGACATGGCAATACTGCAGAGTTCAAGGCCGCTGTTACGACTCCATCTGGGTCTTCACCATCTCCGGCCGCTCCTCCAGTCACCAGCTGCCCATCATCGTCATCAGCCCAATCTGCCACACCGGTTCCTCATCACTCACGTTCCCCGGACACTACATAACCACCAGTCTACTCCTCAGTCATTGTCTGTCATTGTCCACGATCGTCTGATCCCGACGCACCAGCACAGACTCACTCACCTTCTTCGTCGTCGTCGTCATCTTCCCGTCATCTGTGTCCAGTGTCAGTATCCGTCCTTGTACTCCCTTGTTTGTATTAAACGTCACTGTGCACGAATCCGCTCCCATTTCCGTCTTCTGTTTCTCCCTTGCTCACGCTCACTCTCTATACGAGCGCTGAGCATTACAGAATGACAGACCGAGGTGAAATGGAGCAGGACGAGGCTGCGGCGCCGTCCCCGAACCTGCCAGCTTCAGTGGACGCTGGCGGTCCCAGATCATCTCCTCACGCTGAGGCAGGGCGCTCGGTCGGTGAGTGAATATGCACGGGAGTTTCGCGCGCTAGCTAATGCTACTGATTGGACTGATTCCGCGCTCATTGCCGCTTATCGACGCGGTCTGGACTCGAAGATCCGAGCCGCCCTTGTTGTATTCTCAGAAGCACTGGGACTTGAAGGATTTATTGAGAAGTCTCTCCATGTAGCCCAGCAGTTAGCATTTGAGAAGCCCACTTATCCCGTGCGCCGCCCTCCCGCTGTGTCTGACGTCGCAACTGTGGAACGGATGGAGATCGACAACTGCCATCTCACTCCCGCCGAGCGCTCTCGCCGGATCCAGCTAGGACTCTGCTTGTATTGCGCCGGTTCTGGTCATCAGCGCCCGGATTGCCCCGTGCGTCCTCCCCAAAAACCGGTATGTGCTCAGCATCACCATACTAAAGTGTCATCGCCTCTAATGATGTCTGTGACTATTTCCTCTTCTTCTTCCCGGTTCTCAGTCAAAGCCTTAGTGGACTCCGGTTCAGCTGGAAATTTCATCAGCCCTCAATTATTGCAACGGTTACACTTGAAAGCATGTAATAGTGACACTGCTTACCACATCCACACCATCCAAGGCAAACCCCTGTTCGATGGTCAGATCCAATCTCAATCCCCCAAGCTCACCCTCCGAGTGGGTCTCCTCCACTTGGAGAAGATCCAATTTATGGTGCTACCGGAATCGGCCGTAGAGCTAGTATTAGGGATCCCATGGCTCCGGCTTCACCATCCTCACATCAACTGGGCCACCGGGGAGGTCCTCCAGTGGGGTCCGCTGTGTCAGAACCGGTGCATTAAGTCCTTCACTCCTCGTCCCGCAGTAGCTCTCCGGACGCCTTCCATCTGCGCTGTGGGGACTACCAGCTGTAATTCTCGGCTACCTCCTCAGTACTCTCAGTATGGGGATCTGTTCAACCCACGTTCGGCTACCAGGCTGCCTCCCCACCGGTCCTACGACTGTGCCGTCGAGCTGCTGCCGGGTGCCAAACTCCCGCATGGTAAAATCTATCCTCTGTCTCTCCCTGAACAGGCAGCCATGCGGGCCTACATCCAGGAAAGCCTCGGCCAGGGGTTCATTCGTCCCTCGACCTCTCCAGCCGCCTCCAGTTTTTTCTTCAAGGCCAAGAAGGACGGAGGACTGCGGCCGTGTATTGACTACCGTCAGCTGAATGAGGGAACCCGCAAGTTTCGCTATCCCCTGCCGCTTGTGCCAACCACTTTGGAACAGCTACGAGGTGCCAACATCTTCACCAAGCTCGATCTCCGCAACGCATATAACCTCATCCGTATAAAGAAGGGCGACGAATGGAAGACGGCCTTCATCACACCGGAGGGCCATTACGAATATTTAGTGATGCCCTTCGGGCTTTCCAACGCTCCTTCGGTCTTCCAGTCGTTCATGAACGAGATCTTCCGGGATTTCCTCAACCAGTTCCTCCTGATCTATTTGGACGATTTTCTGATTTTTTCCCCAGACCCTGTCACCCACGTCCGGCACGTCTCTGCGGTCTTCGAGCGCCTTCGACAACACAACCTCTTCCTGAAACTGGAGAAGTGTGAGTTCCACGTGACTTCCACGCGTTTCCTGGGCTACGTCATCTCCCCGCGCCAGGTGCAAATGGACAGCGAGAAGGTGCAAGCCGTCCGAGATTGGCCCAAACCCACATCTATTTGTGAGCTACAGCGTTTTCTAGGGTTTGCCAATTTTATCGTCGCTTCATCATACACTTCAGTCACGTGTCCGCGCCCCTCACTAACCTCCTTAGAAATCATCCCCGGCACCTCAACTGGAATGCCGATGCAGAAACCGCCTTTCAGCACCTCAAGACCGCCTTCACGTCCGCTCCTGTCCTCGTGCACCCAGATCCAGAACGGCCATTTCTAGTGGAGGTCGACGCATCCAGTCACAGTGTCGGTGCAATCCTCTCGCAACGTGGGGAGAAGGGGTCAGGAGTGCATCGTGTGCCTTCTTCTCAAAGAAGCTGAGTCCTGCAGAGCAAAGGTATGACGTGGGTGACAGAGAGTTGCTGGCGATTAAGCTAGCCTTGGAAGAATGGAGGCATTGGCTGGAGGGGTCGAAGTTTCCATTCACTGTACTCACGGATCAGAAGAACTTGCAATACCTGAAAGAGGCAAAACGTCTCAACTCTCGACAAGCCTGGTGGGCCATATTCTTAGCTCGTTTCCGCTTCACCGTTTCTTTTCGTCCAGGTTCTCAGAACGGAAAAGCAGATGCCCTCTCTCGAATGGGAGAGCCCATTGATGCTCCCTGCAAGGCTGATGAGACTGTTCTCCCCAAGAGTCTTCTGGTGAGCCCGATCCAATGGAGCCTGGATTCTCAGATCCGTGATGCAGCTAACTCTGAACCACGCCCACCTGGCTGCCCACCGGACTGTCAATATGTCCCTATGGAGTTCCGTCAACCCCTGGTCGAGGCAACGCACAATTCTCTGGGCACCCTGGCACCTCGCGTACCCTCTCGCTCATACACCCTCGCTACTGGTGGCCCTCCATGACCCGGGACATTGAGACCTTTGTGCGGGGATGCGAGACCTGTGCTCAGACCAACGTACCTCGTGCCCTCCCACAAGGGGAACTGATGCCACTGCCAATCCCGATTCGGCCGTGGTCCCACGTTGCCGTCGATTTTGTAACCGATCTCCCCAGATCCGATGGATGCACCTGTGTCTTCGTCGTGGTGGATCGATTCTCGAAAGCCTGCAAACTGATCCCGCTCAAAGGTCTTCCAACAGCGATGTCTGCTGCTGAGGTACTGTTCCAACAGGTGTTTCGAAACCATGGCATCCCCGAGGACATAGTTTCAGATAGAGGTCCGCAGTTTATCTCCCGGGTCTGGAGGGCCTTCTTCCACCGTCTGGGAGTTACCATCAGCCTGACTTCGGGCTACCACCCACAGTCAAATGGCCAGGCTGAGAGGAAGATACAGGAAGTAAGCCGTTACCTTCGGTCTTACTGTGCCAAGGACCAACTCTCCTGGTGTCGTTTCCTTCCCTGGGCCGAGTATGCCCAAAACTCCCTTCGTCAAGAGAGCACAGGTATCACTCCCTTCCAGTGTGTGCTAGGTTATCAACCTCCCTTCTTCCCTCTGTCATCAGAACCATCTTCCATCCCTTCTGTCGACACCTGGTTTAAAGCGAGCGAGAGGGTATGGGGCTCAGCTCATCGCCACCTCCAGCAGGCCAGTCGGAGAGCTCAACATCAGGCCAACCGGAGACGCAGGACGGCACCACTATTCCGTCCAGGACGAAAGGTCTGGTTGGCCACCCGTAACATCCGCCTCCGACTGCCATGTAAAAAGCTGAGCCCACGGTACTCACGGCGCCGAGGGTCTACTATTCAGTATTTGGTGGACTGGGAAGGTTTGGGTCCGGAAGAGAGATCCTGGGTCAAGCGACAGGACGTTCCGGATTACGACTTGTTGACTAGATTCCATGCTGACCACCCTGAGAAACCAGCACCTCGGCCTCGCGGCCGCCCCGCCGTCGATCCCGGAATCACGCGTCAAGAGCCGCTGGGGGAGGGGAGAGTAATGTTACGACTCCATCCGGGTCTTCACCATCTCCGGCCGCTCCTCCAGTCACCAGCTGCCCATCATCGTCATCAGCCCAATCTGCCACACCGGTTCCTCATCACTCACGTTCCCCGGACACTATATAACCACCAGTCTACTCCTCAGTCATTGTCTGTCATTGTCCACGATCGTCTAATCCCGACGCACCAGCACAGACTCACTCACCTTCTTCGTCGTCTTCTTCATCATCCTCGTCATCGTCGTCATCTGTGTCCAGTGTCAGTATCTGTCCTTGTACTCCCTTGTTTGTATTAAACGTCACTGTGCACGAATCCGCTCCCATTTCCGTCTTCTGTTTCTCCCTTGCTCACGCTCACTCTCTATCCAAACGCTGAGCATTACAGCCGCTGTAACCGCTCTTCCTTCTCTCCGTCCACCTTTCTCCCACTAACCACGCCAATCACTTTCTTTTTTTCCAGCTGTTTATTCAGAAGACTAAAGGTTGAAGAAAACAATGAAACAAACGATCCACCTCGTCAGTTTAATATCGGAACTCGGCAAAAGAATTTGTTCCATTTAACATTACAATAAAACAAAACGTCCCAGAACATACGTGAGGGCTGAAGAAAATAATAAAGCAAACGATCCAACTGCAACATAAAACAATACAATAATGGCGGTCAATCTGTAACACTCGCGCATACAAACATATCAAAGCAAAAGAAAAATATACAGCAGTTCCAGGTAAAACAAAAATGGAATGATATTTAATGAAAAATAATACCTTTGTATTGTGAAAATCCTTCCTACATCTCAGAAGTTCCTACACTGCGCGTTAAAACTACGTCACTGCTCAGCTGTTCTCCGCTCAGATTTTTCTACTTTCCGCGTTCAAAAATTCGTTATATCTATCGTTTCTTCTCCTACTTGATCGTCCAAACCTTCTGTACTTTAGATGTATGTACTTTTGATATTGTAGCGTTGGATCAATGACTAAACTTAAATGCACTGAATGAGCACGGACACTTCTAACGGTACACAAGACAATCGTAACATCTTACTATATTTTGTAGTTATTTATATTAGTGTTCAGTTTTGACGCGTTTTAACGCGCTTGCCAGTGTAGGAACTTCTGAGCTGTAGGAAGAATTTTCAGAACAGCGGAAGTGACGAGGTGGTGTCTGACATCATAACCGCTAGATTCCCGTGACTCGCAGCGCCCCCTACTGGCTGCTTAACATACACACACAAAACTACCTCCAGGGAAAAGGAAACAGCTCAATTACAACATTTTTGCCAAGTTCAAACTACAAATATTTTCCCCCGCTACACCACAGTTTATAAACGTCGGACGAAAAACCTGGAAAACATTTTGAATAGTTGAATCAATACCACCTGCTGACATTGTCGTTTGACAATTTGTTTCGTTTTTAAAGTGTCTCAGGTTTTCCGAGAGCAGAAGTAATAATCATCATTCTGTGGCTAATGGCATCTAGAAATAGGGGTGTAAGGTACTTGAGTAAATGTACTTTGTTACTTTACTTGTGTTTTTGGCAACTTATGTATTTAAAGTGTTTTTCTTTTTTTTCTTTCTTTTTAAAGACTTTCACTTAGCGTCTATGCGTTGGTCTCCGACTAAGAAAAGCGCTATATAAATGAACTTGAACTTACTTTGTTTGTGTGCCGAGTATCTAAAATAGAAGCAACTTTTACTCGATTTATCGATTTATACCGCGGTTAAATTCTTGGGCGGACGAGGTGAATATCGCCATCTTTAGGCTGCTGAAGGTAATAGAGGCTATTTGTCAATTAGGAACCACAAGAACGCGAATTAGAATGAAATATTTTCTTTTGTCGAAATCAGAACGTCTCTTACTAGATGTAGATGCTTTGTTTACCGCGGAGAACAGAAATAAGTGAGTTTTTGAACTCATTTGAACGATTTTGTTCAAAATCTTGAAGTTGATTTCTTTCAGTTTAGGTGGCAAAGGAAATGATATGTATTTTTTTTCTACTATTTTTAATTTCTTCCTGATCAAACTCTTTGAGAATATAATTCCTTTCATTCGCATTAATAATTCGCATTCGGTATTAATGAATTCCTGAGAATCTTATTTGTACAGTTTTCACCGCAAAAATCAATCCCTTCCGTCTCAGGTGAGGAACGACGTTAGAGTAAAGTGTGTCACTTTTCACCATTTGTAATAAAGAAGCTGTAATGGCCTTTACAAATCTACAATACTCTTTTCCGTGCACGTAATAGAGAATTAGTTAGAGAAATCCTGATGTGACAGTAGATCACCATGATTGTCCACTCCTCAGAGCAAACTGACCTTCTCTTGATGGTGATGCAGCGATTGTTCCAGACAGGTGAGTTGTGTTTGTACAGTAGAGAAGAACCTGCTGGTGGAAGTCCCAGAGTTTAACAGGAAGTCTCTGGCACTCAAAGCCCCAGTGTAATAGAAGATCAATTCCCCTCATAATGTCAGTAACAGCACTGGGTCTGATGGACCAGAAGGATCGCTTGTTTGCCACAAAACGTTTCAAGCATTTCAGCTTCAGAACACCATTCATGACGTCAAAATCACTGACATTCAGACGCCCGTCCTCGTGACTCTTCACCACATCATTCCTCCTAATGTAGTGACACTTGTTTCTCCAAATGAAATTAAAATGTAAAGAGTTGATTTGTTTTATGGCCTTAGATGATATTGCTAGAGAGCTGGCTGGGTAAATCACACCAGACAAACTTTCCATTTTAGACAATAAAGTTCTTCCAAACACTGTGATTTCTCTCTGAAGCCGCCGGTTTAAAGTGTCTCTGCATTTGTTTGTGCTAGTGACGATGTTCTTGTCTTCAGATGACGTCTTGTCTCTAGTGACGACTATCCCCAAATATCTGGATGGATGGATGGTCAGGATAGATGTAAGCTTGGCCAACATCCTCCTCTCACCCACCTCCTCCACAGGGTCCAGCGGACAGCACAGGACAGAGCTGGCCTTCTTCACCAGCTTGTTTAGTCTTCTCCTGTCCCGGTCTGTGCTGCCTGGTCCCCAGCAGACGACAGCGTAGTGAAAGACAGAGGCAACCACAGACTCATAGAAGAGCCTTAGCATGGGCCTGCACACTCCAAAGGACCTCAGTCTCCTCAGTAGGTGGAGGCGACTTTGGTCCTTCTTGTACAAGTCATCGGTGTTATTGGTCCAGTCCAGTCTACAGTTTAGATGAACACCCAGGCATTTCAAGCTGTTTACCGGTTAGCACGCAATGGAGTAGGACGTGACTGAGAAGCTCCGCAAATATATAACAGTAATATTGGCATCTGAGCCACCTACAATAGTCAAAACAGGAGGACTGATAAACGAACACTTGCACATCAGGACCGGAAAATGAGAAAAAACTCTCGTAAAGGAAAGACGACGCATATTCAACAAACGCTGACGCCGTTTACAACCGACAAACTGAACATGGCGGAATCAACCACGAGCACGCCGGAGTGCGGTTTAACAATCAGCATGCTGAGAAAGGAGTTACAGGCTTCCAGAGAAACAGTCCTTGTGCAACTCAAATCAGAAATCGCGACATCATTTGAAGACATTAAGACAAGTATTTCAACTCTGCGCGAAGAAACGAAAGCCGACATACGCTCAATACACGAGAAACTGACTGGGGAGCTGGCGCGCTTGAACACGGCACACACAGACACGGCGAATGAAGTCAGCGAAATAGGAAACGCGGTCAGCAAAACGATGGACCGAGTGGCGGCATTGGAACAAGCACAAAAAACTATCGAGAAGGACTATAAGAAGTTGCAGGAAATATGCCTTGACTTGGAAAATAGAAGCCGAAGACAGAATCTGCGACTCGTGGGAATAAAAGAGGGAGCTGAAGGAGGAAACATGATCAGATTCCTGACCGAACTCTTCCCTGAAGTACTTGGGGCTGAAAACTTGATTCACCGGTGGTGATAGACAGAGCGCATCGATCCCTGGCCCCGAAACCGACCCCCGCGGAGAGACCGCCACCATACTCGTCCGTCTGCATTACTACGCGGACAAACTCAAGATCCTCGATCTCGGCAAGGCACGGGGAAAACTTTCATTTCGGGGAACGCAGATCCACATTTTCCCTGATATGAGTCCAGAGGTCAGCAAATTGCGCGCAACTTACAACCCAGTGAAAAGAAAACTGCGCGAAGCTAACATCACTTACAGCCTCTTCTACCCAGCCAGACTGGCCATCACCGTGGACGCGTCAGACACTCCTTTGACACTGCACAAGCTGCGGAAGAGTTCTTCAAACAGAAGATCGCAAAAGAACACTAGCCTTAACACAGGCGCAAGCCTATATCCAGCAAGGACACTCTTCAGCAAGTGCGGTAATCTTGTTTACATAATCATTTACCGTTTTCTTATGTGCAAATCGCCGTTTCGGTTTCAAACTTAACTTATACGTAGAGGCTCAGATGTACAAATATATAGCTGTAAAAGAGGAGCAAAAAGTGTTGAATTGTTTAGGTTTTTCTTTTTAGTATTGGCCCTCAAAGCTGTGATGAGCAGCAATGCTCTTTTTGGTTAAAAAACGTTTCCCCTGCAACTTGTTTGGGAAGTTAAAGGGGGTAGGGGGGGATATTTCAGCAGTTAAAATGTTCAGTGTTCATTCAAGGTTCGACAGGTTTTTCATTACACATGTTTTTCATTACTCTATTCTGGATTTAGTTTGCCTTTTGCTTTTTGTTTTTCTTTGCTTTGGTTGGTATTTGTCTATTCTTATTTCTGTTTTGTATTATTACTTGCCTCTAGATGGACATTTGCTTATTTACTTTATTCCACATCTGGATAGAAAACTAACAAAAACATGACAGAATCGCCATCAGGTAATACACTTGAGAAAATAAACGTACAATTGGTCACTTGGAACTGTAAAGGTCTAAACGGAGCAATAAAAAGAGGTAATATTCTCACTTATCTTCAGAAAATGGGTACAGAAATAGCATTTCTACAGGAGACACACCTTAAAAATCAGGCACATAAACAACTTGATAGAAAATGGGTGGGCCAAGTGTTTCATTCTAACTTTAATTCAAAATCACGCGGCACAGCAATTATTATCAAGAAAAACGTTCCCTTTGTGGCCACTGACATAATATCTGACTCAAATGGAAGATATATAATAGTATCAGGGACACTGTACAACACTCCCATAACCATGGCAAATGTATATGCTCCCAACTATGATGATGAAAAATTTATAAAATCAATCTTAGCAACCCTCCCCAACCTTCACAGTCACAGATTAATTCTAGCTGGAGACTTTAATTTTGTAATGAATGCAGGACTCGACAGATCATCACCTAGACAACAGAACACATCTAAATCAGCTAAACAACTCCAAAACTTTATGAGATCAACAAATACGCTAGATATCTGGAGACATTTACACCCAACAAAAAGAAAATATTCATTCTTCTCGCAACCACACAACTCATACTCCAGAATAGACTACTTTTTCCTGGATTCCAGATTGCTCACTTTTGTTAAAGACATTGATTATGAGACCATAGAACTATCTGACCACGCCCCGATAAAATTACAAATGTCCTTTCCATACAAACACTCATGCAGAACTTGGCGATTAGATAATAGCTTGCTGGCAAATGAAACATTTGTTAACGTTATAAAATCTCAAATAGACTTTTATCTACAAACCAACAGGAATCCAGACACTTCTAAGAGCACTTTATGGGAAGCATTGAAAGCCTACCTCAGGGGCCAAATTATCTCACATCAAGGCTATCAGAGAGGATTACAAAGAAGCGAGCAGAAAAAGCTAACACGACGGCTCTCTGAAATTGACCATCAATATACAGCAGCTCCCACCAACGAACTTCTGACAGAACGAATCACACTGCAAACAGAATTTAATCTTCTATCAACACATGAAACCGTTAAATTAATAAACCGTTCTAGACATGAATATTACGAACATGGTGAAAAAATAGGGAAACAGCTGGCTCATCAGATAAAAATACTGGAGTCATCAAGATTAATAAAAGAAATTCGCACAAGTTCAGGAGAAATAACAAAAGACCAATTAGAAATCAACCAAGTATTTGAACATTTCTACACTAAGCTATACACAGCCGAATCCTCAAAAGATGCCAAACTAATGATCAACCTTTTCGACCACTTAAACATCCCTACTGTTTCAGAAAAGGATGTGAAACTACTTGAGGAACCTATAACATTGGATGAGATCAGAGCCGCGATATGTAGCTTGCAATCTTCTAAAGCACCCGGCCCAGACGGATATACTACAGAGTTTTACAAAATGTTTATTGCAGACACCACTCCCCTGCTTCTAGAAATGTTCAATGAGTCTCTGGAGAGAGGTCGCCTTCCACCCACCCTCTACCTAGCACTGATATCGGTGATTCACAAGAAAGATAAAGACCCACTTGATCCAGCCTCATACAGACCAATAAGTCTACTAAATGTGGACAACAAAATAATAGCTAAAGTTCTGGCAAATCGCTTAGAAAATGTACTCCCCATGGTGATTAACGAAGACCAGACAGGCTTCATTAAAAATCGGCAAATGGTCCACAACATCCGTAGACTGCTCGATATAATCTATTCCTCTCGTACTGGACCCCACTCCGAAATACTATTGAGCCTAGACGCAGAAAAAGCCTTTGACAGGGTTGAATGGGATTATCTATTCTATACTCTGTCAAGATCCGGTTTCGGCCCCACATTTATTTCTTGGATAAAACTTCTTTACGTATCACCGGTGTCATCAGTACAAACAAACAATTTCAGATCTAAATACTTCAAACTGTCTCGCTCCACCAGACAAGGCTGCCCGCTTTCTCCGTTACTATTTGCTTTAGCTATAGAACCTTTGGCAATTTTACTGCGAAGCTCGGAAACCTACAGCGGAATCCTACGGGGAGACAGGGTACACAAAGTGTCATTATACGCAGATGACTTACAACTATACATTTCCGACCCAGCTAAGTCCATGCCCACAATCCTCTCTGTTCTAAAAACATTTGGACAAATTTCAGGGTATAAACTCAACCTCGAGAAAAGTGTTCTATCCCCAATTAACAAAATAGCAGGACCAAACATTTTAAAAAATTTACCATTTCATATCTCAAAGCAGTTTAAATACCTGGGAATCAACATCACTCAAAAATTTACAGACCTATACAAAGAGAATTTTTCCAAGTTAATGGATCACACTATACAAGACTTACAAAAATGGGTTCATATTCCAATTTCATTGGCGGGAAGAATTAACATAATTAAAATGACGATCCTACCCAAATTCCTGTTTTTGTTTCAATGCTTACCAATTTGCTTAAAGCAGCGATTCTTCAAAGATTTAGACAAAACTATTGCAGATTTTATCTGGAATGGGAAGATCCCCAGAATAAGAAAAATGTTTCTACAATAACCCAAATCGATCGGGGGAATGGGCCTACCAAACTTTCAACTTTACTACTGGGCAAGTAATATAAAACTGATTTCCTTTTGGTTACAAAAGGAACCGCCACAATGGGTTAATATAGAGGAAACGTGCTGCGGCCCATCCTCACTTCCCGCATGTTTGTTTGAACCTTTGGCACTGACCAATCCCGCTCAGTTCGATAACCCTGTCGTTGCTCATACAATTAAGATTTGGTCGCAGATTCGCAGATCTTTCGGTTGGCATGCAGGTTCTCTTCAGGGACCCATCACCAAGAACCATTTCTTTGCACCCTCATTCAAAAACAAAATATTTAATGATTGGGTGAAAAAAGGGATCAACAACTTCTCAGATATCTTCATAAATAAAACATTTCCATCATTTGCACAGTTACAAAACAATTACAATCTCCCTCAGTCTGATTTTTTCTGTCTGCCTACTATCTGCCTGGAAAGATGATCTACAAGTAGAAATCACCAAAGAGCAATTGGACGAAGCCCTTAAACAGATTATTAACATATCCATATGTGCGAGACACGGCCTTATTCAATTTAAAATAGTCCATCGCTTGCACTGGTCTAAACAAAAGCTCAGGAAAATATTCCCAAACACGGACCCTTCGTGCGATCGCTGTGGGCTTACACCAGCTTCTTTGGCCCACATGTTCTGGAGCTGCCCAAAGTTGGTACCATTTTGGAACAGTATCTCTCTTTTGCTGTCAGAACTATTTCAAAGACCTACTGACGTAGACCCGCTTATGGCAGTTTTGGGAATATCGAACGCTGAAACAACGAAAAACAGTACAGAACATAGAATAGCATCATTTATCAGTTTACTTGCACGAAGATTAATATTACTGAACTGGAAACAAAATTGCCCCCCAACACCTATAAATTTATTGAGAGACATAATGAAACACCTGGAATTAGAAAAAATAAGATTCTCCCTCAAACATAAACAGAACATATTCTACAAGACCTGGCAACCTTTTATTGATTATTTCAAATCTCATAAGTGTTAACCGAATGAATGTACTATGATGAATACATGTATACGTGATATGTATATGTCTATATGTGGATCTGTAGATATGTGCATGTATATGTATGTATATATAGAGAGTGTATATGTACGACCGCGGAGATACATAGGCTCATGTGAAGTTGTGTGAATATATGTGTATATGTGTAGTAGTTTAACACATTTTCTCTACCAGAAATCCATCTCGAGGTTTTTTTTTCACCTCTGTTGTTATGTTTCCTGTGAATTTTGTTGTTACTGTGTTTTAAAAATGAAGAAAAATCAATAAAAAGATTTACAAAAAAAAAAAAAAAAAATGAAAACTTTGGTTTTGCGGAGGGTGGGTCGTGTCCCTCGGACATCCACGCGGTTGCCAGCGGTTTCGAGGCCGAGAGCTCGGCTTGGGCTTGAAGCACCTGCTGCCTGGTTGTCAACTTTAATTAATAATCAACACTTTGTGCGTTTTTAACATTTCCTCGCTTTTTATTCGTTTCTGCCCGGTTTTTGTCCGTTTTCTCCCCGTTTCACGTCCGGCTCTCCTCTATACATACTCCCCGGTGCTTTTTATACGTTTTTGTCCGTTTTCACGGCGTTTTTCGAGCGTGCTCGCCTTTTTTCTCCCGTGCTCGGACCTCCACGCGGTTGCCAGCGGATTACAGTCCGACAGCTCGGCTTCAGCGTGATCCTCGTGGTGCCTGGTTGTCAACTTTTATTAATAATCAACACTTTGTGCGTTTTTCCCATTTCCCTGTATTTTATTCGTTTCTGCCCGGTTTTTCTCAGTTTTCTCCCCGTTTCACATCCGGGTGTGCTCTATACATATTCCCCGGTGCTTTTTATTCGTTTTTGTCCGTTTTCACTGCGTTTTTCCAGCGTGCTCGCCTTTTTTCCTCCCGAGCTCGGACATCCACGCGGTTGCCAGCGGTTTCGTGGCCGAGAGCTCGGCTTCAGCTTGAAGCACCTGCTGCCTGGTTGTCAACTTTAATTATTAAGTAATTTACTCTGGCCCCCTCCCCGCTTACCGGGGTGATGAGACTCACAGTAGACTGTGGGCGCTCCATGGCTGGGCGTCTGAGTGGTGTCCTTCGAATGGCATAGGTTTTATAGACAATTGGAGATCCTTTCGGGGAAGACCTGACCTGTTAAAACACAACGGCCTCCATCCGTCGTGGAAGGGGGCCGCTCGTTTATCTTATAATATAGCCTATAATTTAGCGTCTAGTTTGTGACTCATCACCATTGCCCAGGTCAGAGAGCAGGCGGCATCACTTAACCAGCCGCCTGCGTACTGCTCACACTCACCCAGTGCATTTAGTGCATCTAGATACAATCCTAACAATAATAATAAAAATAATAATAATATTATCAGCTCTATTAAAACCAATAACAAAAACAATATTGATAATAAAAATGCTAAAAGTAATAACAGACACAACATTGAAACTGAGCCTAGCCATAGAAACCGGTCATTAGACAAAGAAAAAATGGTGCTTAATCTTATTAAACAGACCAAGACTAATACAAACAAATATTTAAAGCTAGGTCTCTTAAACATAAGATCGTTAGCACAAAAATCTCTTATCATAAACGAAATGATTTTGGATAATAAGCTTGATGTTTTAGCGCTCACAGAGACATGGCTAAAGCCAGACACCTACACTAGCCTAAATGAATCAACTCCACCTCTGGAGGTTAATCGTGCCTCATGTTCGTAAGAGAAATTAGGTGGAGGCGTTGCAACCATCTATAATAATAATTTCAAGATGAATAGGAAATCAAACTTTAAATTCTGCTCTTTTGAACTGTTAGTACTACATATGGAGCCAGATATAAATCGGGAATCAATACTTATTGTGACAGTGTACAGACCGCCAAAGCACAATACTGACTTTTTAAATGAATTTGGGCAACTACTAGCAGAACTCATCATTAGAGTAGATAAAGTGATTATACTCGGCGACTTTAACATTCACCTAGATAATGTTAGTGACTCTCTAACTCGCTCTTTTTACGATATTCTAAATTCCACCGGCTTTAAGCAAAACGTTATTGGCTCCACTCATAAGTTTAACCATACATTAGATTTGATTCTTTCATACGGTATCGTAGTTCATGATGTAGATATTGTTTCGGTGAGTGACTGCATTTCTGATCACTCTCTAGTTTCCTGCTTAATAAATATAGACATCCCAGCTGTGATCTCACCGCAATAATCGCTCTTGTAGACTCATTAATTCCAGCACAAAAGATAATTTTATTAAACGTCTTCCTGATCTTACCATTTATACCCCTGAAAGAACAGAAGAGCTTGAGGATTTGACTGCAGCCTTAAATCTAACTTTGTCAAGTACCCTTGACTCTATTGCCCCTCTTAGGGAAAAGAGACTAAACACAAAAAAGTTTTATTGTACACTAATGACCTAAAAGCCTTAAAATTATCAAGTAGAAAGTTAGAAAGGAAATGGAGAAAAACTAAACTTGACGTTTTTCGCAGTGCCTGGAATGACAGTATAATCGCATATAAACAGGCCCTAATATCCACACGATCTACATATTTAGTAAACTTATCTCTGCAAAATCAAAATAATCCTCGTTATCAGTTTAAAACTGTAGTTCAGTTAACAAAGAAAAAGGGCACAGTAGACTCTGCAATCCCCCCACAGCTCACTAGTGTCGACTTTATCAACTTCTTTAATGACAAAATTACTAATATCAGAATGAAAATTGTATCCGCAAATACTAGCCCACAACTGGTTATACCGGAAATAAACCCACCCGCTGTCAAGCTTAGCACTTTCAAACAGGTCAGCCCTGATGAGCTCACTGAGATTATAGCTAAGACCAAGACGACCTCCTGCTTACTTGACCCTATACCAACTTTTTTTACTTAAAGAAGTCCTACCATTAGTTAACGAACCAATCTTGAATATTATAAATTCGTCACTAGTTCTTGGTCACGTGCCACAAGCGTTCAAACAGGCCGTCATAAAACCGCTTATTAAGAAGCCACATCTTGATGCCGACGTAATTGCTAATTATAGACCAATTTCAAACCTTCCGTTTATATCTAAAATTCTTGAAAAAGTTATTTCGGGACAACTCTGTAAATTTCTGGAACAGAACGATAGATTTGAAAAATTTAAATCGGGCTTTAGATCGCACCACAGCACAGAAACGGAACTAATCCGAGTCACCAACGATCTTCTAATGGCATCAGATAAAGGGAACGTCTCACTCTTAGTTCTGTTAGATCTTAGTGCTGCATTCGACACTGTTGACCATGATATTTTAATACATAGACTTGATCATTACGTTGGTATTTCTGGACACGCGTTAGAATGGTTTAGGTCCTATCTGTCTGATCGCTCTCATTTCGTCCATGTAAATGGAGTCTCATCACCCAGATTTAGTGTTAAATATGGAGTTCCACAAGGCTCCGTGCTCGGCCCAATCCTATTTGCACTTTATATGCTTCCACTAGGGGACATAATCAGAAAGCATGGTCATAGCTTCCACTGTTACGCAGATGACACACAAATTTATATCTCGGCACGGCCTAATGAAATCTCAAAATTTGCAAATATATTAGATTGCTTCAGCGACATTAGTGATTGGATGACAAGTAATTTTCTCATGCTGAACTCGGACAAAACCGAATTATTACTTGTTGACTCAAACTTAAAGTCTGTTGCACCCGAATACAGCATGAATCTTAACGGGCTTGAAATCTCATCCTCACCTAAAGTGAAAAGCCTAGGTGTCATTTTAGATAGTAAACTCTCTTTTGAAAGTCACGTGCACAACGTCTGTAAAACTGCCTTTTTTCACCTCAGGAATATCTCAAAGCTGCGTCACATGCTCTCCCGACCGGATGCAGTAAAACTGAAACATGCGTTTATGACATCACGGTTAGATTACTGTAATGGTCTTCTGGGAGGTTCTCCTGCTAAACTAATAGATAAACTTCAGTTGGTTCAGAATGCAGCTGCTAGATTACTAACCAGAACAAAAAAATTTAGCCATATTAGTCCAGTGTTAATGTCGCTACACTGGTTACCTGTTAAATATCGCTATAAATATCTGTTATATCCAGTTTAAAATTCTCTTCATCACTTATAAAGCACTAAACGGTTTAGCTCCTCTATATCTCAGTGAGCTCATCACTTACTACGAGCCTACACGACTGCTGCGCTCTCAAAACTCCGGCCAGCTTATAATACCGCGAATCTCTAAAATCTACCAGCGAGGAAGATCCTTTTCATACTTAGCACCCAAACTATGGAATGCTCTGCCTAGTTCAATTCGAGACTCAGAATCAGTGAGTCAATTTAAGTCTAGACTGAAGACGTGTCTCTTCAACGAAGCATATGTTGACCTGTTATAATAACTTACAGAAAATATTAATATATCGTATAGAAAGGCTGCCTAGTTAGTGCTCGGAACCGAATTACACCTGCACCTTCAGAAAATTGTCAAAATATTTAGTACTTGAATTTTTCTAATTGCCTTGGAATCATCGGTGGTGAAGCGTGAAGACCTCTTGTCTGCAGTCGGGTGGCTGCGGGAAAACTGCCACATATTCAGAGGTCCTGCGGAAGAGCCGTCATATCTGAAACTGAATGTGGCGGACCAGGAGGAGGCTCTTCTTCAGCTCGATCAGGCTGAAAGTCACAACCCACAGCAGACCTTGGAACCTTTCGTGTTTCGTTTTCACTTACACGAAGACATGGAAGTTTTTTTTGTGGAGTGTCGGGCCAAAAGGCAGCTTAGGGTTAACTCCATGTTTAATTTTGAAGTAAATGAACTCCATGGAGTTTTAGTCCTTTACTGTTTGATTTTGTTGCGATTTATTTGGAACAGATGCAATACAGTTAATAAAAATCAATCTTTTTTAAAGATTCTTTTTCTATTATTATTAAATAAAATGTTCAGAAACATTTGTTGTTGTTGTTATCATTACTTTAAATAATTCACATTTATTAATCAATCATCGATCACAACTAAACACATGGATAAGTTAAAATTACGATCAATTGTGTATAGTAGTAGAATGATTTGTGTTGGAAGGATGGCATTAATTGTTAACTCTGATTTTATACAAATAAACAAACTAAGACTTTTTAATCTTTGGTGATTAAAAAAACAAAGTGTCCCGTTCACAATATGTGTGTATAAACATTCAGCTCGCGCCAAAAGCAGCGCCGTGTGTGAACGCGACTGATTGATTTATCTGATTTATGTCTCCCTATTGGTTCCCGTTCCAACACGTTATGACCGGCGTGACCGTCGGACAATCAGACGCGGCGTTTGCGGGAGAGCGAACCAATCACAGGCTTCGTCCGGCCCCCTTCCCTCTATTTGTAGGAGTTAGAACACGTGTGTGTGTGTGTGTGTGTGTGCGTGCGTGAGGTGACGCTGTGCGGTGTGTCAGTGTTGGGTTCTCCGGTTTTCCTTAACGATGGACCTTATTCATCACAGAAAACAAGTTGCAGTTTGTTGAAAGTTCATATACCTTTATTTTGGTTACAGGAGTAAATCGGTGAAGTTGGTGAAGCGGCGAATCTTATGCGTGTAGCTTCTCAAGAGCAAATCTGTCTTCCTTCTCTGTTCTCGTTCTAAACTGTTCTGCCCAGCTTGCATTCTTTCCTTCAGTCCTATCCAGGTGGTTTATTGGCTGTTTAGGCCAAAGATATTTATCTCTTGAGCGCGAGCCTCAGCCACACCAGATCCGCCTGGTACGATGTCCCGACCTCTCACCTCTTCTACATGACTCACCCACTCCCTTCCTTTCTCTTCCTGAGAAACATTCTATTCCTAAAGCAAGCATTAAACATCATAGTAAAACAGTAAATATGAGCATGCATACGTATTTACCTAACGTTTCTTTCAAATGATAATATAGTAAAAGCAAAACACTCTAACAGTCAGCATGTCAAAGGAGGTGAGTAAGTGTGTGTGTGTGTGTCCGCGGGGAGAGCGGGCGTCCTCTCGGGCGTGTGTGTGCGCGCTGGCGAGGCCGCGTGCGGGTGGGTGGAGTGTGTCCGGCCGGTCGGTCGATTGGCATGTCGCTTCCCCGCGTGTTAGTGTGATGTCGTGAAAATTTGTCATTGATCTTTTTTTAAAAATGTATGATAAAAACATAAAATAGCAAAA
>QKNR01020120.1:0-27254 GCA_028031935.1 Paedocypris micromegethes | reverse complement strand
AAAAAAAAAAAAAAAAAAAAAAAAATCACGCGTCGTACGGTAACATAAAAACTACACGTTCAAATAATCTCAAACTTTGTATGTGCAGAGACAATAATGTTTTAGTACAGTCTGGTATTTTATTTTCTTCATAATCAAAATATGGTCTTCATATTTTATTAGTGCGATGTATTGACAAAAACGATGTTTTTAAAAAGAATTAAGATTAAAAAAAAAAAGAAAATAGCCAATGTACAATGGTGAAATAATGTAACAGAAGAAAAAGGGTAATTGTAACATCCCGATGACGTCGCCACCCCGCCCGCTCGGAGATGACATCACAAGTATCGCGAGGTTACTGGCACTCGCGATAACAGAGTTAGTTACATGCCGGAATAAAGAAGAGTTCGCTCTCAAGACCGTGTCCTGTGTTCAATAAAAATACTCGCCAAAGGGCAAACAGAACATGGTGTCAGAGTAACAGATACCCACCGAAAGGACAGATGGACGCATACGGCATTCCAGCGCCGCGGATGGACTGGAATTCATCCAACTTACCCGAAGCATGGCGGCGATTCAAGCAACAGGCCGAACTGATGTTTTCCAGACCGCTAAGGGAGAAACGAGAGCAAGATAAGTGCAGCTACCTCTTATTATGGATCGGGGAAAAGGGACAAGATATATTTAACACCTGGACGCTTTCAGAAGACGAAGCAAAGAAGCTGCAGACATACTACGATAAGTACACGGCGTACATTACTCCCAAATCGAACCCGATATATGCGCGATACCGCTTTCACAATAAAACGCAGGCCGACGGTGAAACATTTGAACATTTTATCACCGAGTTAAAGCTACTAGTAAAAGACTGTGGCTACACTAACCAAGACGAAATGGTCCGAGATCGCATTGTTTTCGCCACAAACTCGCCACGTGTCCACGAAAAGCTGTTGAGCCAAGGAGCCGAGCTGACGCTAGAAAAAGCCATTGACATTGCACGCTCACACGAGCTAGCACAGATTCAGCTGAGAGAAATGACTGGAACAAAAGAACTTAAAGTTAATGCCACATTCACAACCAAACGTCAGAACACAAACTGATATGAAAAGGCAAAAGACCCAAGAACGGCGCACAGAGAATGTGGCAGATGTGCAAGCTCACACAGCCCTAGAGAGATCTGCCCAGCCAAAGGCAAACAGTGGATGAAATGCAAAAAACTGAATCATTTTGCAAAAGCTTGCAAAACTAAAATCACAGATGCAACAAGGCCGCAGAGGAAACCCGTACATGCCATAGAGCAAAATGCTGCAGAACACGAATGTGAATTATACATCGACAGCATCACGACTGTAAACACAAATAAAGACAACATACAAGCCTACGCAGACATCAAAGTCGGACCCAATCGGCAAATAATCAAGTTTAAAATAGACTCCGGTGCAGAAATAAATGCCATACCATATAGCACTTTTAATACATTATTTCCGGGAACACCCATGGCACCGCCTGCACAATCCATCACCGCATACGGTGGCAACCAGCTAGCAGTACAAGGCACCTGCGAGCTAGAGTGTGAACATAACTACTCTGTACCCCTAGAATTCCACATTATCAAGGCCAAAGCACCCCCTATCCTAGGTCTGAGTGCCAGCCTCGAGCTGAACCTGATCAAACTCGTGATGGGAGTCAACATGGAAGACACACAGGTCAGTGAACCGGATACAGTACTGAAGGAATTCTCAAATGTCTTCCAGGGTATCGGAGAGTTCGCAGGCGAATGCATGTTCCGTGTCAACCCACAGGCAACACCAACAGTCTATCCCCCACGCAGAGTCCCCGTCGCACTTCGTGCCTGTCTGAAGCAAGAGCTGGACAAAATGGAGGACAGTAACATCATTGTCAAGGTAACAGAGCTAACAGAATGAGTCAATGCTCTAGTAGTTGCAATTTCTGACTCTTGGGTTTTTCTACGAGTATGTTTAGACCCCAGAGAACTCAACAAAGCCATACAGCGACCTCAATACCCACTCCCAACGCTCGAGGAAGTCACCACAAGACTTGCAGGAGCCCGGTACTTCAGCGTTCTAGACGCCAGGTCAGGCGATTGGGCGATCAAGCTGAGCACAGAATCCTCACTGTTAACAACATTCAACACCCCGTTTGGCAGATACAGGTTCCTCCAGCATCAACTCAGCGCAAGACGAGTTCCAAAGGAGAGTCAACGAAACATACGAAGGTCTCAAAGGCGTCGCAGCCATCGTCGACGACATCCTCGTATTTGGAAAAAACAAACAGGAACATGACACAAACCTGAGAGCCATGCTGCAACGCACACGAGAAAGAGGCTTAAAGCTCAATCCTGACAAATGTCGCATCTGCGTCCAAGAAGTCAGCTATTTCGGACACAGACTGTCAAACGAAGGCATAAGGCCAGACCCACAGAAAGTGAAGGCCATACAAGAGATGCAGCCACCTCAGTCCAAATCCGAGCTGGAAACAATATTAGGAATGGTCAATTACCTGGCCAGATTCACACCACACATATCGGAAGTAAACGCACCACTCAGACAATTACTGAAGCAAGACAGCAAATTTGTGTGGGACGCGATCCACGACAAAGCGTTCCAACAGATCAAAGAGCTAATCACCAGCCACCCTGTATTGGCATATTTCGACCCACAAAAAGGAACTCACATTGCAGGTAGATGCTTCAAAGATTCACCTTGGCGCAGTTTTACTCCAAAATGAAAAGCCAGTTGCATATGCTTCAAAGTCCCTCAACGAAACAGAACAAAACTATGCCCAAATAGAAAAAGAGCTTTATGCTGTGCTATTTGGATGCAAACGTTTCCACGAGTACATGTATGGAAGAAACGTGATCGTGGAATCCGACCATAAGCCACTGGAGGCATTACTCAGAAAGCCCCTCGCTTCAGCGGATGATACTGCAACTGCAGAAATACAACATCCACAATCCACAAACCAGGCAAACAGATACCGGTAGCCGACACCTTGTCACGCTAGCCCATCGACTATCAGGACAGCAGTCTCAGTGAAGGCATGGACGCACAGATCCACACACTGATGGCCAACATCCAAGTAAGTGACAACAAGCTGAAAGAGATAAGAGCGGCCACAGCCAATGATCCTCAGCTCACGCTACTGGAGAAAATCTCAAGGACTGGCTGGCCTGAGGAACGCAAACAATGCCCAATACCTATTGGCGAATTTTGGAACCATCGTAGTGACATAACTGAAATTGAAGGCATATTGTTCAAAGGGGAAAAAAATTATCGTTCCCCAGAGCTTACGGAAAGACATGATGGAACGAATCCATATGGGACACATGGGCGCAGAAAAATGCAAATACAGGGCCAGAGACCTTATATTTTGGCCACGAATGGGACAACAAATCGAAGCGCTTGTGGCCCAATGCAGTATCTGCCAGGAAAGGCGCAGTGCCAACCCCAAAGAACCCCTGCTGTCACATGCTATCCCAGAAAGGCCATGGCAGGTAGTAGGCACCGACCTCTTCACCTGGAACGACCAAAACTACATTATCATTGTGGATTATCACAGCCGATACTTTGAGATCGACAGGCTGCACAGCTGCACTGCAACAACTGTCATCAACAAGATGAAGGCAGTATTTGCACGTCACGGCATACCTGAGCGCGTGGTTAGTGACAATGGACCCTGCTACAGTGCAGAAGAATTCCACAGATTCGCAGCAGCTTGGGACTTTCAACACATCACCACAAGTCCAAGATACCCACAAAGCAACGGCCTGTCAGAAAAAAACAGTTCAAACAGCAAAGTGTATTCTAGGAAAAGCAAAGGCTGACGACAGAGATCACTACCTGGCATTACTAGCCCTGTAAGACCCATGGTTGTAAAATTACAACATTTCTTTAAACAATTTTTAAAAATGGCCAACGTTGTTTTTTTCCCCTCCCTCCCACATTAAAATGTTGATTGGGGTCCTATTGTGTGTCTCTGCATTGCTATTGGCTAGGAAAATGTATATAGATCTAGTTATTTAGCCCTGAACTCACTCTACCTGAAGAATTTTCATCGAGCTGATCTCCTTGTCTTTACTACTGGATTCATCAACTCTCGTGTAAGTAAAATCATTTACATATTTTTTTCTGTGTTCATTGGAATGTCTAAAACACAACAATTTTAAATTATTTTAGAAAACATTATCAAATAGTGATTTAGAGCTTCTTAAATCTGTGGAGTAAATATACAACGTTGG
The DNA here is from genome assembly GCA_028031935.1 of Paedocypris micromegethes. Lineage (NCBI taxonomy): Eukaryota > Metazoa > Chordata > Actinopteri > Cypriniformes > Paedocypris > Paedocypris micromegethes. Next base: position 23,017 of record QKNR01020120.1, on the reverse strand, counting down.
GTAGGTGGGGTAGCCTTTTTCATTGTTCAGGGACTGGTGTGAATGGTCAGGAAAGTGCTCAGGGGTGATACTCTTTTCTTTTTAGCATGATAATTTGGGATGTAATTGGCCACTCAGACAGTATTGTCGTGAACCTGGAAGTTCCTGGGCAGATAATGTGTCTCTTTTGTTTTGAAAAATCACAATGTAGTGATGAATGGAGAGGACTTTTGTATAGCATTTGCATGTCTGCCAGTGTTACCACGTATCTGTGTATTCAATACAGTATTACCATGCCTATTCTTTCAGTTCATCAACTGCAATGTAAAACCTAAATGTATGATTTACTGTTTACATTTATTAAACTACTGTTTTCATTTCAGAATGCAACCAGAAAAGAAAGTTTACAGTGTGAAGGATGTCATTTATGCGGTTCAAAATGGAGAAAGCGATTTTGAAATGGACTTGGATAGCTCTGATTCAAGCGATTCAGAGAATGAAGGTGGAATTGCAGAAGTTGAAGATATGGTGGAGAAAGAAAACCAAAAACCTGTTGACTGCCCGGCAAGTCATGAGGACAAGACTCAATCCAAAAGACCCCCCCTGGTCCGTGACCGGCTTCGCTGGCTGAAAAAGGAGTTTGTCAGTCCCAATACAGATTTTGCTGCTTCAGATGAAACTAGCAATGCCACTTCCATCCTCACCCCTCTGGAGTATTTCCAAAAGTTTGTGTCAAAATGTATGATTGAAGATCTGACAACAAACACAAATGTATACAGCTTGCAAAAGCGTGGGACATCTGTGAACACCAACGTGAAGGAAATCGAGATGTTGCTTGGCATGTACTTGAAGATGGGCTTAGTGCAAATGGCCGGAGTCCGTATGTATTGGGAGACAGACACACGATACGGCCCGGTCTCTGATGTGATGTCCCGCAACAGATTCCAGGCTCTATTGACTTCACTTCACCATGGTTGAATTCATTCAGGGAAAGATGCCTGCAGGTTGTTCCTGAAGAGCACAACTCTGTGGATGAGATGATGATTCCATTTAAAGGGAGATTTAGTAATATAAAACAATATATGAGAAGCAAGCCACATCCATGGGGTTTCAAATTATGGGTGAGAACTGGAATCTCTGGGATCTTGTGTGACTTTGACGTTTACCAAGGAAGTGTAGATGGGATCCGAAAACCAAAGTCTGAACTTGGACTGTCAGGTGATGTTGTAATGAAGCTTGCATCCACCCTTCCAGAGGGTCAAAATTACAAAGTCTATGCGGACAACTTCTTCACCTCCATCCCACTGGTAACCAAGCTCCTTGAACGTGGAATTCATTATGTAGGGACAGCGAGGCAGGTACGCCTACCAAACTGTAACATGGAAGATGACAAAGAGTTGAAGAAAAAGGGGAGAGGAAGCTTTGATGTCAGAGTGGAAGGAAACTACAACATCTGCGTTGTCAAATGGTATGACAACAGATCGGTCACACTTGTGTCAACATTTGCTGGACCAGAACCAGTCCAAAAAATTCAGCGATGGGACAAATGTGCCAAAAGTATTGTCTATGTTGATAGACCTTTTATTGTTGGTGTCTACAACAAATACATGGGTGGTGTGGATTTGCTGGACTCATTTGCTGCAAAATACAAGTTCCCCTTGAAGTCACACCGCTGGTACATTTACATTTTTTGGCACACCATCATCCTTGGAGTAATTAACAGCTGGCTCCTCTACAAACGGGACTGCAAAAATCTCAAAATGATGAAGCAAACGATACTAAACAGGAGACAGTTTCAGGCACAAATTGCTTCCTCTCTGATCCTGACAAATACTTTTGACACGTCACCGAAGAGAGGGCGACCATCTTCAGAGAAGACAGCTACATCCGTTAGCCCGTTGCTTCCACAGAAGAGGCGTTTCTCATCAAATGTGAGTAGCCCAGCCAAGAGACCATCGGGCCACCTCCCAATGGATGTACGCAAAGACATGGTAGCACATTTCCCAACAAAAACAACAAGAGGACGCTGCAGACACTGTGACAATGGTCACACAACCATACTGTGTAGAAAGTGCAATGTTCGGCTGTGTTTGACCGATTCAAAAAACTGTTTTCAAGATTATCATTGAAAATTTACATCAATAAATGACAAAAAAATGTGAGATTGCGGTGTAGATTTGTTATCAGAAAAAAACCCCAACATGTTTATGCTTAAATGTGTTGAATATTGGTTCACACAAAGTGGCTACAATTACAGAAATTCTGCTTCCACATTGGCCCAACGTTGTAATATTACAACAATTTCTTAAAAACTTATCAAAATATAAAACATGTTAAAAAACTTAACTTTCTTCCTCAAAGAACCCCTAAGACAATATCAGAGAGGTCTAAAAAATTTTTTTCCTTTTTTTTCTATTTTTGGGTCTTACAGGGCTAGAATACAGAAACACACCAGTAGACAACTTAAAATCCCCAGCACAACTCCTCATGAGCCGCAGATTACGGTCAATACTCCCCATAACGGCCGCACGTCTTCAACCACAAATAGCTCCGCAACAAACATTTCAGGCCCGAAGAAACGCATGTCAACGCAGACAGCAAACACAGTTCGACAAATCTTCTAAAACGTTGCCAGCCTTAGCTGAAGGAACACACATTCGTTTCCACCGAGATGATGGCTCATGGCACCCGGCGAAGATAATTAAACATGCTGACACACACAGAAGTTATCACATTCAGACGAAGGAAGGAAAGCTACTCCGTCGGAACAGACGACACCTCCGCGAAACCACCGAGAACTTCAGCGCATCTGAAAACACCCAATCCACAGATGAGGGACCCACACAAATGCTCAAGAGGATTCGGCTTCGTCACCTACTCCCGTGTGTCTGAGGTGGACGCGGCGATGGACGCTCGGCCTCACCACTTAAACGGGCGGCTGGTGGAGCCCAAGAGAGCCAAGTCCCGCGAGGTGTGTGTGTGTGTGTGTACCTCTCATTGACTCCACACCGCAGGACTCGGACAAGCCGTTAGCCCACGCCACGGTGAAGAAGCTCTTTGTGGGCGGCCTCAAGGGCGACACCGAGGAGCAGCACCTGCGTGAATATTTTCAAAAGTTTGGGAGGATCGAGGCGATCGAGATCATACTCGATCACAAGACCAGGACCAAACGAGGCTTTCATCACTTTTGAAATTTCATCACTTTTTATGACCATGACTCTGTCGACCGGATCATGAGTGAGTGGAAGATGAGTGTGTGTGTGTGTGTGACCCTCTGCTCTCTGGCATCCGGGCAAAGGCAAGGAAGCTGGTTGGTTCTTCAGAAGCAGCACCACTGCTAAGGTATGATCATTTATAATACTGATAGTTTGTGTGTGCGTCTGCAGTGATTTAATGGCCTACTCATTTGTCTTTAAAGGAGAAGCTCACCCAGGTGCAGCCACATCTAGCGGTGCCAAAAACCAAAGTCATGCAAGAAGTGGAGACCAGATGGAACGGCACATATTTGATGCTGCAGAAGAGTTTAACATTGTTGGAGAGCCGCTTTCTTTTGCTGATGGTCTTTTGAATTAGACGTTCCCAACAAAAAGACACAATTCAGTTCAATGAGTCACACATTCTGTGGTTCAGATACAGCTGCCTGTGATTATACACTTGGCCAGTAGGTGGTTTCGTGTTGCACATGAAGCTTCGGGAAAAGAACCCTTTCTCAAACTCTTATCTTCCCCTGAGATAAGAGGTCAAGGCTATAGGTCTGTAATTAGCTGGAATACTTGAGACTTTTCCAGGTTTTCTTACTGGAATTATAACTGCTTCATTCCTGTTCTTTGGTACTTTTCCTTCCTCCTATATTTTATTGTATAATGTTAATACTTTCCTTCCCCTCCTCACTCAACATCTTCATCGTTATAACTAATCTCATTCCTTCCAGGTGCAGACTTCCTAGTTTTTGCTACTTTTAATTGGTCCCTATTTGTTTTTGTGTTTGCTGCTAATGTACAAAAAAAATTCTCCAAGTGGCATAAATAAATAAAGTCTTATCCTACTTCTTTGTCAAGTTCACCCATATTAAACAGTGCTTTTTTTTTCCCCATTTCTACCCATTTAATTCAGTGCCTTAGTTAATTTTCAGACTTAGTTTCTTCTCTGTCCCTTTTTCCTTCTTGTGTTAAATTACTAGAACTGTGGATCTTCACAAAGGCATTAACTAGTACTTCAGCCTTCACAAACACTGCTTAAATACTCCTGAGTAAATGAGGTGCAGGTGACCTGTAATTAGAGGAACTCAAGATAAAGTCCACTGACCTCTAGTGGCGAAGAGAAACACTGCAGTATGATAACATTTTTTTTTTAATTTATTTAGAATATGTCTGAAAGAAAGTGTTTTCACACTTGACTCGATTAACCCTTTCAAAAGCTCTCAGAGCAGTTCAGACTGTATGAGTGAACACACCATGCAATCTCAGATCCCCTAAATGTTAATAACTTTCAAGTTACAAAACGTACGTGGAGAGTTCCTGCATAAACAGATTCTTGTGTGAATATAAAATGTCTGTGTTTTTAAAAAATCTGTCTAGTTGGTTTCTTTTAGAGAAATGTATATATAAATAATTTTCTCCGTTCTGTAACATTAAAATATACATCGAACAAACCTTTATCTAGTTTGTAACCTTTTGTTTCACAGTTTAGAACGATGATATTCTAAATGACATGTGATTATCCAGCTGTAGTGTTTCTCTCTGCCACTAGAGGTCATGTGACTTCTTCTGATTTCCGGTCACCTGCACCTCATTTACTCAAGAGTACTTAAGCAGTGTTTGTGAGCTTTGTCTGGCTGTTTAGTTCTGAGACTCTTCTGGAAGTTTAGTGTTCGTCTCATGATCCCGTTTCTTTCCTTGAAAAGATTTATTTCATTACAGTACTTTAGTTAAAACCACAGTAAATCAAGACATAGGTCAACATATTCATTTTTTGTATATGCTTAAAATGTTTGCAGTTTCAGTCATTTCATTTTGTTTTTGAAAAACTTTGTCTTCATTGGTCCCACAACTACCCTTTATTTTACTTGGGTAAAATACAGAAAGAATAAACCAAATTCTTGTACTAAAAACAGTTTTTTCCAGAACTGTTACAGACAAAAAGATATTACAAATTTCAGTCTCAATACAGTTTTAGTAAAAAAAGTGTCTTCCAGCTCTGTTGCCTTTTGATCACCAGAATAGTTCACACTTCACTCGACTCTTATGTGTCTCCAAACCCACCGCTGCTATAAGTCACATTCTCAACAATCCTGGAGCTGATCCACTCAACCACAAGAATGTCCTAATCTAACCTGCCGTTTATTTTTAATATCAAAACTCTGCTCCATGAAAACTTGACATCTAATAGCTCCTGGACAAAAGTTCAAAGTGCTTGTGTGAAAATGTAAAAGTTGAAGTGTTACTGTGTTGTGAGTGTGTGGGGATATTTTGTAACACTTAATGCGCTGAAAGCGAGTGGACTGAACAACACGCAGTATTTGTGAACAAAGTGAATTTGTTGTTATTAAGGTGTCAAATAATGGTGAAAACCTGATAGAATAGTGGTAAAACAGTTAAAATGCTAACAAGGTGGCGTCCAATAAAACAAAACGAGGTTCCTATCTTACTAAAATAGTTTTTCTAGCAATACCCGCAGAACATCGAGTAACACTTCCGGGTGGAAGAGGACGCTGGCGTGGGCTGTTTGCCGCTTCTTCACCTGTAGATTTCGTAGATTTATAGATTTATTTTCCTTTTCGGCTTAAACAGTAACTTTTCTTTGCTGCATAAACAACATCTGATGTGGGATGATGTGGGTCCCGTCGCGATTTGCTTGCGTCATCAGAGCACCGCCGGCAAGGATTCCTTTACGGCGCTGCGTTCCGGCCGCAAGCAAAAACGAAATCCTGGAGTGGACTACAGTGTTCTGCTACCCCTGGCCAAGTCGTCCACCAAAGCAAATCACAACATGAAAATGGGACTTTTTTTAACTCACAGTCTCTCTCAAGCAAATCCTCACTAATTTCTCAACATATCCTGGATAACAAGTTTGACTTTTTCTTCATTACGGAAACTTTGTGTGATAATAAAATGTGTGACTGGCGCAGAAAGAAATGGTCTGACCTCTCAGATATGCTTTTAATGCTTCCCAGATGGTTGAAGAAGACATCCCCGGAGTCTGATTGATGGAGATAAATGTGTCGATTTCTGATTTAACAAAATTAACAAAATTCTCATCTGAGAGCAGTAGGGGGTTGAATCTCCAGGGACGATATCCAATGTCAACAGCTGGGATGCGGAGCTTCATCTCTAGAGCGGCGTGGTCCGAAATGACAATTGATTGGTAATCACAGTCGGTAACTGCATGAAGAAGTTTATTGTCAATCATAAAGTAGTCAATTCGTGAAAATGAGTTGTGTACTGGTGAGAAAAAGGAGTAGCTTCTTGAAGTGGGGTTTCTGAAGCGCCAGACGTCAGTCACGCCGTAAGTTTGAAGGAGGTGGTTGATCGTCTGAGAGAGCTTGGAGTCTGGACTGGCCCAGGAGGAGCTGTGGTCCAGTTCAGAGGAGAGGGCACAGTTAAGGTCCCCCCCGAGAATTAAATGATGACTGTGCAGATGGGGTATACGATGGAAACAGTTTGTGAAAAAAGTGTGATCGTCGTAGTTTGGGCCATAGATGTTCACAAGAGTGACCGGAAGGCTGTATAGCTTGCCCACCACAAAAATGTATCGGCCCCTGGGATCGGATTCCACATAAGATATGGCAAATTGAATGTTTTTGCGTATTAGAATTGCTGTGCCTCTTGACTTATCGTCAAAGTTGGAATGAAACGTTTGTCCAACCCATCCTCCTGTGAGCTTGGATTGGTCCTTATTTCTGAGATGAGTCTCTTGTAGAAATGCTATGTCCACTTTCAGAAAATCAATGTGTAGAAGGACCCGTTTACGTTTCAGAGGATGATTCAGAGATTTAACATTCCAACTGACAAACTTAACTGTACACTCTGCATTGTGTAGTGGGAAAGTTTTAGCCATTAGGAAGTTTAAAAGTTGGAATACACATACAATCCCACGCTAACAAACAATGAGAAGTTTGTAATATCAAGAATGAGCAAATTAAACCAAACAGAGTAAGAAACAGTACAAAGTATTTTAAAGGTCTGACAAAAACCCCACCCCGGCCACCGAAAAGAACATGGTGGCTACAATGCCCGTAATAAAGGAAGCCAAACATTTTGCTTTGGAAAGAGAGGCCAGCTAAAGAGACCAAAATGAACTAGACCCCTTCCAGCATCTGAAATCTAGGTAAAGAATAATTAAATGAAAAGTAAATAACAAATTAAGTAACGAATAAATATGACCAAAAAAAAAAAAAAAATTAAAAAAAAAATTAAAATAAATAAATAAAAGAAAGAAAAAAAAAAGGAAGAAATAAATGAATAGGATGAATGGATAACTTAACTATTTTGTCCCCTTATTTAAAGGAGTAAAACAATTAAGATAAAGAAACATACTTCTATAATATACTATACAATATACACACAGACGTGCGTGTACACATACACACATTAAAACAGATAATGGGGTTATTTAGAAATGTCAATAACAGGAATATAAGAAAAACTAAAAAGTAATGGAAAAAACTAAAACAAAAAATACTAAAACACATTATATAAGAAAAAAAAACCCTCTTCAAATAAAAGTATGATAAATTATAGACAGTGATTCGTGACATTGCAAACACGTTATGAGAAGGATTATTGTCATTTACTGTTCATTAATTATTGTGAGTATGTTGTTTGGTACTCGGACCAGCCCAGATCGAGATGATGATCCGTGGTTACTGTGGATCCTTGTCGCGTCCGGTGACGGACTTTGCGTAGATCATGGCTTTTTCTGGATCCGTGAATTCCTTAGTCTCACCCTTGTGTGTAATCCTGAGCCGTGCTGGAAACATGACGCCGTATCTGATGTCTTGGCGTCCTCGGAGTAACGTCCTCACATCATTGAAAGCGGCCCGCGCTCTAGCCACATTCGCGGTGTAGTCCGGGAAGATGCCGATCGCTGTGCCTTTAAACTGCAGCGGTCCTCGTTCTCTGGCGCGGCGGAGAATCTCTGCACAGTCCTGATAATAATGCAGTTTGGCGACGATAGTGCGGGGTTTGCCGTCAATCTTTCTGGATGATAGTCCCCTGTGAGAGCGGTCCACAATGATTTCTTTATCCAGATGTAGAACCTCTTTTAGTAAGTTAGCGACCGCAGATGTGGAGCTAGGTCCGGGTTCTTCAGGGACACCAGCTATGCGCACATTGCACCGCCGCATCCTTCCTTCCAGCTCGTCGTTTTTAATCTTTAGGTTTGCCACATCTGTTTTAAGAGTTGCGACCACGGACTGCAGTGAAGAAAGCTCGTTGGAACAATTCGTCAGTCCGTCCTCGACTTCGTTTACACGGCAGCCATGTCTGACTGAAGCAAAGTCATACTATTCGCAAACTTCACCAGAAATGAATAAGAAATGAACTGAAAGAAGTCATCCGAAAGCACTTCTTTCAGGTGTGTCTTTATGACAGTTGAGAGCTCTTCTCGCAGTGCTGACAAAATCTCCGCTTTCCACTCCTCCATATCTGTAGATGTAGCCGAAGGGCTGTCGCGCTGGTCGGGCGAGGACTGCTTCGAGGGCCCGCTGTACTTATATTTTCGAAGATTACTCGCCATAGATAAAACCAATTGTGGTGAAAGTTATATATTATCCGGTTAAGTATGTTTAGAAACACTGTCTAACATTAGATGGGGGAAAGAAACAAAAGAAATATGATATAAGAAAGAAGCTGGACAGGAGCAAAGTTGAACACGTCCTACTCCATTAGTGCTCGTTAGCGCCCCCTCTTGGCTTGTTTTTGAAGAGCATTTTCTATTATGACGCCAAATCTCCTTGCGTACAAACAGACCTTTACAGTATACGCAGTGCACATGTGTTTTGGCACGCAGTTGCACCTCAGATCGCTCTGGTCGTCTTTTGAGCTTCAGTGGTCCACTTTTGCTGGTCAAAACCTCAAGGTTATGCTCATAGTTACCTCGGTTGCGCAACTTTTCCAGCAATGTTTTTCTTTCCTTTGAGTTTTTTGGAAGAAACAATGCAGCAGCAATGTCTTTCTCTGTGTCTTGGTGTTTTTGAAAATGACGAGCAATCTTGGATTTATATTGTTCGTGTTTCGTTATTTCCCTTACTTTTATTTATTATATTTTTTTCAGGAATTCTTTATTAGTTTTATGACTTTATTGTAACACTCACCGAGGCGGCTATAGATTTCATTTCCTGATGTACAATGACAATTAAGGTTCTGCTTCTACATTTGACTGACCCAACTCTTTTCACACATTAGCATAATAAACACAGCAGCAGCTTTTATTCAAAAAACTTTATTATTTTTTATTAAAACTAAAAGCAGCCTAACTAAAACTAAAAGCGACCTAATCTGTCGCGTTTGGCGGCGTGTGCCACACGGCGGAGCTGGTGCGTTTAAAAAAAAAAAATTGATTTCTCCCTGGTGAAGATGTCCTCCAGTATGGGCGGCTCCGGCTCCCCAATGTAGGAGTCCACGTCGGGTGGCTGGTTGTACTGCTCCATCAGTGCGAGCTGCAGCTTGGTGCCTGCGGAGAAGGCCAGAGTCAGCACTCGCTCCTCTGAGAGAGCACAAGCTTCCACCCTTTCCGGAATCATTATTAAAAATGGCGCCTTGATCTTGTAGTTGTTACGATCCGGGACGGGTGAAGGTGACGAGATGAAGAGCCAGGGATCAATGTGACAACAAACGGACATTTAATGACGAAAAACAAGACTTAAACTTACAGAAGACTCAGGTACAAGACAAAGTGCAACGTTAATGACTGACAACGGAAGAAGGCACGGGTGAAGACTTAAATAACAAGACAGATGATGAACAGGTGAAACTGATAATAGAGGACGATGATACACCAGACGTGAACAGAAACACAGGATCATGGGAAGTGTAGTCCATGATTGCAACAGTAGTGTTAGAATGCCGGAGGAGACTGGCACCAGTGAGCCGGGTTCTACCCATGGTTTTTTTTCCTCGTTAAATAGGTTTTTTTTTTACCTGGACGCTGTTGCGTATGTGCTCGCTCACTGCTCTTTGTCTTTGTCATAACCGCAGCCACTTACTTAACACCAACAATCCAGACGATCAATTGAATAAAAAGCAACATTTCCCTTACATATTTACACGTGCACATTGAGACAGTTAAAACTGTGAAAAGCGCCCTACAAATACTCATTATTATTATTATTATTATTATTATTATTATTATTATTATCTTATATTATTATATTACCCTGGGCCCAGGACGGGATGGGCTTCTTGGGGTTGGACTCGTCGTCGGTGGACTCGTCGCTCTGCTGGTCCATGCCGTAGTCCTCGGGATTGACCAGCGCAGACACTTTCTGGGTATTGGGAGTGATCTGGTAGGTCTGAGGAGATTTCTGCAAAGGATTCGACACCACATCGTTGGAAACGGAAGAAAGAGAGTCAGAGTAAAAAAAAAGAAAAAAAACATATATATATATATATATATATATATTTGTCTTGTGTTGACTGAATGTCATGCTGTTCTGTCTAGTTTCTCTATATATCCTGTGTAGAGATATACTGGAGCCTATTGTAGACACATTGCTTCACTTGCTCCTCTTCAAGGTCCATGTTCAAGTTTCTCCAGCATCATGCAGTTGTGGTACAGTTTACATTTGAAGCTACTGTGACTAAATCAAAGTGAAACGTTTAGGGAAAGTTTTCTCTAAATGTAAAGTTCAATAAAACTATTGAACTGAAAATTATGTGCAACTTTCATCCATCCCGATTGGTTTTATTGATGTGCAATGTTGTAGTATTGTGGTGTAATACTATCTGTTTTTATTCTGTTCTGATGGTTTGTACAGCCCTTTGTCCAGCCAAAACTGCCAAAAAGGGCTTCATAAATAAAGTTGAGTTGAGTTGAGTTGAAAACATCACGGTATAGCGGTTACTACAGAAAGCTGTAGACATCAGTAGTAGAACATTCTTTGTTCAAAGTATAAATGAGGAAACATAATCAAGTCTAATTTTAGAAATGTGACTTTGAAAACAAAAAGAATTATATATATTTTTTGTTTTCATTTTCGATATGAAATGAAACTTCAAATACCATAACACAGCAGTTTTCTTTGGTTCCAGTGAGTTAAAATGTTAAATCATTTTATATTCGTTTTTTGGCAATACTGTTTTTTTTTTTTAAATGTGTGTTTAAATACCAATAAATGCTATTATATGTTAAATAACAATATAAATACTAAAATCTAAAACAGCTCCTGGGGCCTTTATATGAAACGTATAAAGGGGTAAAATGATCAAACGTCGACTGGTCAGTGACAAAAGAAAGGTTGGGGATCACTGCATTAACGCATAAATTTTTATGTGCATTGATATAGATAATACAGAGGAAATAGTTTGACGCCACTTCACATGACCACGCCTGTCGCTGCTGAATCTCAACACATCTCAAGCTGATTATTGTTTAGTGTCAACATGGCGTCGAAATCTCGTACGACCGAAACATAATCACTTGTGGAACGAATCAGTGTTTTGACTCCGCCTCCGTTCGTGTCCCGAGGACGTGGATTTATCTGGACTCTACTGTATAATTACATTTTCAAGCATTTCATTTATAATTCAAGCATATTCAAGAACTTCAGTAGAAACGCTGGCGTATTCACAGATCATCAGTACGGTCGTGAACTCGCCTCGAACTCGAAAATTAAAAGAAAATTAAAATTTTTAGAAAGACTTGCCTCCATATCGAAGGTGAGGTTGAGAGCGGGACTCGGATCAGGTGTCAGGACCTGCGGGAGAAAATACACACACACACGCTCAGTGACGTTTGACAGTGAAGTAACTAGTAACATTAAATAGCAGCTCGGTTTCTCTGTGATCAATGCTTTCCCAGACAGACATGAGTAATCAAACACTGAAAAATCGATTTATTCGACTTCATTGCAGTCCTACGTGACTCGAGCCGCATAAAACACCCGTAAAACAGAAAATGCTTCTTAAATAAAAATGAGAACTATGATAAAAATGTCAAATAGCAGAGGATTCCTTCTAAATTGTCACTCGATTTAACACAAATTTCACACCCTTAAAATAGGACAATCAAAGTGGTAAAATTACAGATGGAAAAAAACTTTCTACTAATCGCTCAGCACACACTGCTAAAAATGCACATGGAAAAAGTTTGAAAATAAAGCAAAATGAATGAAAGACTTAAATCGAGTAAAATGATCAGCCAATGGGGTGAGAACATTTCACTAGGTAAGTTCTATTTTCTAGAAACAAGCAGATTAGTCTTTCACTCTTAATTCTAAGAGAGATCATTTATTTAGTATGAAAAACAACAAGATTTCTTGTGTAATTTCCAGATTTTTTGGTGTTGCAGGTGTAGTGAGAACACACAGGTGTTGAGTGTGTGTAGGGTACAGGGGGAACCAGAGCGGCGACGGCGAGTCTCCTCTGAGCTTCAGTCTCTTCCTCTGCTCTATTCTGCTCCTCCTGCCACACACACACACGTTCCTCACCATCGTCTTCCTCCTCAGCTCCAGCTCCTCCTCCTCAGTCTCCAGTCGCTCTCTGCAGGTCAAACAAGTGTCCAGTCAGTGTCACTGTACTGTCAGGAAGAGACACACGCACTTCTCCTCTCTCTCTCTTCCTCGCATCTCCTGGTGTCGCCGCTCTTCTTCCTCCTGCAAAGGCGGGACAAAAACAAATGTTTAAATGACACGCCAATATATAAAAAAAAATGAAAATAACGAATATTCGAAATAAATATACATATACTGTGTATCTTCCAAAAGTAGCCGGGTTTATTAAAAAAATTATTCACACGGCCAGGCGTTTAATAGAGACCTGACTTTTAGTTTTTTACATTTCTGGTTCAATTACGTTAATATTCTCCTAAACATACCATTTTTCCTTTATTCAACAAATCTAACTTGTAATATGTGACTTGTATCATTTTGATAACGTTTAACTTGAATGATAGATAACAAAAAGTCAATTTTAGTGGTCAGAACTTCACCTCCCAAGAGCCTTTGCTGCGAGAGGCCTGTCGAGCTCTCGGTTTATCTGATGCCGTGTAAAGACGATCGCATCGAAGAATTACTTTCCACCGTTTCGCAGACCGGGTGTTTTGATTGTTTGATCTTTTTTACTTCTTCCTCGTGTTCTTCATTTTTGACCATTTCGACTCTTTCTGCGATTATACATTGAACGACGTGTTTATTTATGATAGCTTCTGAATGGAAATACGAAAAAATAGGCGAGTATATTTGAAATCGGCTACAAGCACCCTTCAATTTTTTGAGTTTATTTGAAATTAAAAAGAAAAAGGGGGGGTGTTATGTTCGTTCGCCTAGGGGCTACAGCCAGGGGGTGAACAGGGGGTGCTTATATTAGCGTAATATAATATATAATAGGGATTCAACGAAATGCAAAATTCTTGGCTGAAACCGAAAAAGAAGAAAGCCTGGCCGAAAACCGAAACACCGAAAGTAAACGCATTTATTGCTATGATGGTGTACTAACTTTACTAAAACCAGGGCATTGCAATTGCATAAATTAATAAAGAAGTTTCAAAGAATACATGAAACTAAATGTGTTACAAATATGCAAATAGTTATCAAGCATATTGCAACACTCACGAGTATAAAATATAATTCAAACTAAAACGTTTAACTTGAGCTACTGGCCTGCTGAAATGTTGTAAAATTAAACGTTCCTCCATTAAAATTGCAATTAAGTTTAAAGTGCATTCAGAACAAGTGCAAAGGATACAACATGTTCTCTGCAGGTCTTAATAATTGTATAAATGGGTTTCTGTTGAGCTTGTCATCTGACTGACATTTGAGAAAGATTTAAGACTGTATTTAAATAAGACCAGTGCTTAGATTATATGTGACAGAAAATATACATCTTGCAGAAATATGACTACAAAGTAGCCTAAAACAAAATAGCTTACGTATTATTATTATTATTATTATTATTATTATTATTATTATTTCGGGAGCTAAGGGGAAATGCTTCACCAGGCAGCTCTTCCGAGCTGTTCTTATGCTCCCCTCCCTGGGAGATCCAGGTGACCGCAATCACCTCGTTAGGAGCTCGGGATAGAGGAGGAAACTACTCCGGCTTGCACACACCCACACACACAAACACACACCCACACCACAACTTCAAAACAAAAATACGTCCTGGGACGTAACAGCATGTTTACGAAAGCGGTTGTGGGATTCATCGGGAAACTAGCGGATGATACGGCGGAAAAGACCCTCATCAGGACGTTTCCCAACCAGAAGCCGTGGGTAGACAAAACTATCCGCGACTCTCTGAGATCCCGCTCCGCTGCGTACAACACGCGGCTCGCCACCAGGAACATGGACGAGTACAAAGCGGCATCCTACAGCGTACACAGAGTGGTGAAGGAGGCGAAGAGGCGCTACGGAAAGAAACTGGAGTCACAATTCCAGCTCAACGACTCCAGAAGCCTGTGGCAAGGACTGAGAACAATCACAGACTACAAATCACCATCTTCCGGAGCGATCGGCGCGGACGCTTCTCTGGCTGACGACGTCAGCATTGTTACGACCTCACCTCGTGTCTTAAAGGGTTCGGATGCGAGGTGTAACAAGGATAAAACGAAAACAGTTAGGTTAAAGTAAAATTGTAAATCAAAACGCAACACTTGAAAGAAATAAACGAAGAGAAAGCATTTCCTCCCTCAGCCCCAGAGTGAACACTCAACTTTCAAATAATACAAAGAATATTTATTAAGGGAACAGGGAATTTGATCAGTGAGGAGAACAGGGTGTGCAATGCCAAAAATAACAAAAACTGCAGCTAACTGGTATATTAATGAACTAAATAACCTACAAACCCAACACAATGATGAAAATAAACAACATAATTCTTTCCTAACTTCCTCTCTTACCAAAAACCAGGAGAAAAAAGGGGCACAAAGAAAATGAGGCACACACACCATATAACGGAGACAACCCCCAGGATAAACTCACACAGAGTTGGTTTTAGACCGCGCAGACCCACAGTTCTGGTAACAAGGAAATAACACCACCGATGAACACAACCTGGAAACACACAGCACTGAAGACAACGAGGCGGCGTGGAGAAGAGAATGGGACGGACAGGTGTTTTTCAGTCACGGCTCCAGTGTCAGTGCTGGAGTCGCCGTCCTGTTTGAAAAAGATTTTCTACCTTTATCCTGTGACACTGAAGAAATCATTAAGGGGCATTTACTCAAAGTGAAAGCCGTAGTTGAAAACACCACGCTGATTTTTTTTTAATGTGTATGCGCCGACTGTGGGGACTGAGCGCGTGCGCCTCTTGAACCGTCTAAATGCAGAGATCAGTAAATGTCGTGATGAAATGATTTTTATCGGGGGTGACTTTAACTGTACGGTTGATCAGTTGCGTGACAGAAATCACCCAGAACCACATGGACCAAGCAAAGCAACTATGAACAAAGTGGTTATTGAAAACAGTTTGTGTGACGTGTGGAGGACGCTTAATCCCAAAGCACGTCAGTACACATGGTCGCATGTGAAGGACAACCTGGTTTCTCTGGCCAGACTGGACCGGTTTTACGTGTTTAAAGAACAGTTGAACACTATAAGATGCGCCAATATTCAACCAGTAGGTTTTTCAGATCACTCATTAATTTTGTGTTCCGTCTCTGTTAAAAATGTGAAATGTAAAAGTGCATATTGGCATTTAAATGTAACTCTGCTGGGTGATGTGATTTTTAAAGAGGCTTTCAAAGTGTTTTGGAAAAGTTTTACGGGGAAAAAAGCTGAATACAGCTCACTGCAACAGTGGTGGGATGTAGGAAAAGTGTTAATCAAACAGTTATGTCTAGATTATACTCTCAATGTCACAAAGGACATGAACAGATCTATTAAAGAACTGGAGAGAGAAATTGTGGAGATGCAAAATTTGTCAGACTCCACAGGAGATCGAGAACACATTCAGGTTCTAAGAGGAAAAAGACGACCCTGTCCAGCCTGTTGGGCTTCTCGGCTCAGGGAGCGGTAGTGAGGTCCAGACATCAGAACGTGTGCAAAATGGACGCACCGTCGCACTTTTTCTTTGGGTTGGAGCAGAAAAAGGGAAAAAAAAAGTTCTTTCACTCACTAAAGGACAATAATGGACAATTATTAAAAGACAGTGGAGACATTCGGAAAGGTGCTGTGGATTTTTACAAAGAACTTTTCCGAGAAGAGCATCAACGACAACCAGAGGTGGAAAAGACCTTCTACGCAGGCTTACCAAGAGTCAGCAAAGGGACAATAAAGAGCTGGAGGCAGAGCTGTCCGCTGCAGAGCTCCACGCAGCACTGAGAAGCCTGGAGAACGGCAAAGCTCCAGGAATCGACGGTCTCCCGGTGGAGTTCTATAAAGTCTTCTGGCCTGTAATAGGCGACGACCTGCTGCTGGTGTTGAAAGACAGTCTGAAACGTGAACACTTACCCCTGAGCTGCAGAAGAGCAGTAATCACGCTCCTCCCCAAGAAAGGAGACTTGCAACAGATGAAGAACTGGCGTCCAGTATCGTTAATCTGCACAGACTATAAACTTCTCTCCAAGCTCCTGGCCCGCAGACTGAGGAAGGAGATGAAGGAAGTCATTCACGTTGACCAAACATACTGCGTGCCCAACAGGCTGATTACGGACAATATATCAGTAATTCGAGACCTTTTGGACCTCTCCCGCTCATTGAACGTTAACTTCGGTCTGATTTCAATTGACCAAGAAAAGGCGTTTGACAGGGTTGAGCATCAATACCTCTGGCACACGCTGGAGATGTTTGGGTTCAGCTCTGGTCTCACAGCCATGATCAAGGTCATGTACAGTGACATTGAGAGTATGATCAAAATAAATGGTGGTTTGAGTTCTCCTTTTAAAATCAAAAGAGGTATAAGACAAGGATGCTCACTGTCCGGGATGTTATACTGTTTGCCCATAGAGCCTTTGTTAAACCGCATGCGAAATGAACTGAATGGTTTTAATCTTCCTGACTGTAAGCACGTTTTTAAATTATCAGCGTATGCGGACGATGTAATTGTGGCTGTAAAAAAACAAAAAGAGATTAGAGCACTAGAGGCCATCATCAGTGACTTTGGGATAATCTCGTCAGCCAAAATAAACTGGGATAAAAGTGAAGCCCTAGCGGTCGGAGAACAGAGCAAACAGCTCATCCTGCCCGGGACCCCGAGCTGGAACACGGGGGGGCTCAAATACCTCGGGGTCCACCTGGGAAGTGACTGTCACAAAGTAAAGAACTGGGACAATGCTCTGGAAAATGTGGAGGGCAGACTGAGTAAATGGAAGTGGCTGCTGCCCCACATGTCGTTCAGGGGACGAGTGTTGATAATCAACAACCTGGCCGCATCCAAGCTGTGGCACCGTCTGTACTGCGTCAATCCTCCACAGCAAATGTTGAGCAGAATACAGTCGGTAATAACTAACTTTTTCTGGGACCGACTGCACTGGGTTCCCCAAGCTGTGCTGTTCCTACCCGTGGACGAGGGAGGGCAGGGACTGATTCATCTGGCCAGCAGAAGGGCAACCTTCAGACTTCAGTTCATCCAAAGATTCCTCACAGGGCCAGCAGACCTAGTGTGGAGACCCCTCGCTCAGGCCACCCTGCGCAGAGCCGGGAACCTAGGACTGGCTGAATCTTTGTTTTTAACAGACACAAATTCTGCAAAACTGACCCAATTGCCCATGTTTTATCAAGGACTACTGACCGTGTGGGGCATGTTCTCCAAAAAGAGACTGGACAGCAATACATCTCTAACGTGGTTGTTGAAAGAGCCAGTGGTGTATGGCACGCGGCTTAATGTTGCGGCGGTAGCAGGGGGGTCTGTCGTTCGGTCGTTTTCTTCTGCCGGAGTCGTGACGCTGGGTGACGTGGTCGAGCGATCTGGGACCGAACTAACAAATGCGAGCGCTCTGGCCGCTCACGTAGGAATCAGATCGTCTCGACTCGTCACTCAGATCCTTGAGATGTTAAGAGGCGGCTTAACGCAGGCTGAGGTCTCCTTGCTCAGGAGTTATAGCAGTGAAGAAACACTTGAAAATGCTCCGTTCCCTTCAATCAGTCTGTATCCCAATCTGAAAGGCTCATCTGGAGTGCTGCTGGAACACAGTGAAAGTCTAAACACGATATTAGACCAGATCGAAGGGAAAACCGCGTATAAACTATTAGTTAAGGTTCTCAACAGAGACAAACTAAAGGAGCGAGTTGACTCTCCATGGAGATCACATCTAAAAGTGAGCAAGGAGATCAAGCCGGGGTGGAGGACTATTTACAAACCACCATTGACAAAAAAGGTTGGGGACTTGCAGTGGCGAGTCTTACACGGATGTGTGGCGGTAAACGCTCAAACATCAACCCAGACATAAATGACAAATGTGTGTTCTGTGACGAGAGAGAGACGGTTTTCCACTGTTTTTTGGAGTGCTCACGGCTGACCCCGTTCTTTGACAAACTGAGACAAGTGTTTCAAATGCTGGGAACTCGGTTTAAAGATCGAAATTTTATCTTCGGTTTTAAATACAGTAAGAGACAAAGAGTCAAATGTCAATTACTGAACTATGTTCTGGGTCAGGCAAAAATGGCCATTTATATGAGCCGCCGCAGCCGAGTGGAGGGGTCGCGCGACTCTGACGCTAACACGCTGTTCGCCAGAATGGTCCGTGCGCGGCTGAAAATTGACTTTGACTTTTACAAAAGCACAAACAACTTGACAGAATTTATTTATTTATGGTGTTTGAAAGATGTTCTGTGCGCTGTTGTGGAAGGGGTTTTGGTTTATGGAAATGTCTTATTGTAATGGTTGTTTGTTTTTTTTATCTAATTTTAATGGTGGTTTTATTCTGAATGTTTGATTAAAGGCGTGTTAAAATCAATCTCTCCCGTGTGTCTCTCTCTCTCTCCCGTGTGTCTCTCTCTCTCTCGTGTGTCTCCCGAGAGAGAGACACGGGAGAGAGAGAGAGACACGGGAGAGAGAGAGAGACGGGGAGAGAGAGAGAAGAGAGGAGAGAGAGAGGAGAGAGAGAGAGAGAGAGAGAGAGAAGGAGAAGAGAGAGAGAAGAGAGAGAAAGAGAGAGAGAGAAAGAGAGAGAGAGAGAGGAGAGGAGAGAGAGAGGAAGAGAGAGAGAGAGAGACAGGAGAGCAGAGAGGAGGAGAGGAAAAATTTGTAGAGAGAGAGAGGGGAGATCAGAGAGAGGGAGATGGAGGGCGAGCCGCGGAAGAGGGGAAGCACGGGAGCGCGAAAGAGAGGGAGATAAAGAGAGAGAGAGAGAGATAGGGAGATAAATAGAGAGAGAGAGATACTGCTCTTTATTACAAATGTTTAGCAGTCTACATTCATGTCAGTCAAAACATCATTTCCCAAAAAAAACCCCTGTCAAACCAAAACAGGGGCGAATACTAAGCCGCCCTCAATAACCTCACACAAAACTCCACCATAGCACCAAATCAAATTAAACGAGGAGAAATCTTCCATGGCTTTAAAGTACTGGAAATCAATTCAAATTCTTGACTTTATCGAATTGAAGTATATCTCCAATAAATTACTTGTTGTGTTTTGTTCAATTTTGCGTTTTCTTGTTACATAAATAGCCATTTTGGCCTGACCTAATAGAAAATTGACCAGTTGACATTTGAATCTTTTTTTCTGTGAGTATTTAAATCCACAGATGTATGTCTTAACTGAAAATGTCTCGTCAACGCTGGAAAATAGATTACGCAAGACTGAAAATAAAGGTACAAGCCTCGGACATTCCATGAAAGCATGAAACACTGTTTCTCTCAGGGGGCAGAATGGACAGACCTCACTCACGTCTGGGTCTAGCAGTGAGACGAACGCGTTGACAGCGACTGCGCCATGCAAGTTTCTCCATTGCAAATCCCCGACATTTTTAATTAATGGTGACTTGTACAATGCTCGCCATTTTGGTTGTTCCTCACCACTCAATTGTAATACTTTACGCCACGGACAGTCCACGCGACCATTCAACCATGCTTTGTTAAAACTTTTTACACACACATTATATAATTCTTTTCCAGAACTTTGCTTTTGGCCTCTTAATGTCACATTTTCACAACGTAATAACACACCTTCACATTCATTTAGATTTGGCAAAATTGACAACGAAGGGAAGGGGTCATCACAATTTGGGGCAATTAGTCCTTCATCATAGTCTTTCAGCAGTTTATGTTCTGCTGCCGTGAGAGCAGCTCTCCACCGCTCTAAGAGTTTTGCCACGGTGCGGTGTGAGTTAAAGCCCAAATGTTCGGCGACTGAGCCAATATTTTTAAAGTCCTTTCCAGCCAGCTGCGTTAAGTCTCTAAGAGTCACTGTTTTGGCAGCAAGAAGTGCTCTATTGAGTCCAGGAACTGGGCCTTTATATGAAATGTCCAAGCGTGATCCACTAATTAATGGTTCTTGCAGTAGCCAATGTAGGGAAATCATCTCACAAGGTCTTTGCCCAGTGAACATTACCGCAGTTTTTTTAAGGTGTGGACTATAAGTTGGAAACATGGAAAGCTCCATTTTTTTGGGGTCTGCCCAGAACAGGGTTTTGTCCAGCCCAAGGTGTCCGTATGACTGCAAGACCATGAGTGCTACTGCTTTCCAATTCAAATCCACTGGTCCATTTAAAAGCTTTTGAATGAATTGCAGCCGAAGCGCAGCAGTTCTGCTTTGCAAGTCTATGAGTTCGTGACCGCCCTCTTCTTTAGGCAAATACAGAACGGCTTTCGGTACCCAGTGCATTTTGTCCCAAAAAAAATCAACCAACACCGACTGAATTTTAAATATTATGTCTTTTGGAGGGTCAACACACTTCACTCGATGCCACAGAGAAGATGCTAACAGGTTGTTAATGATTAACATTCGTCCTTTATAAGACATTTTTGGAAGTAAATACTTCCACTTGTTGAGTCGGCCTTTTATTTTTTCCACAAGTCCTTCAAAGTTCTTTTTTGTGACATTTTCATTGCCTAAAAACACACCCAAATATTTGAACCCCTCTCTGGACCATGACAGACCCGCTGGAAGTTTTGGTTCCCCACCCGGCCATTTCCCGATCAGTATTGCTTCACTTTTTGACCAGTTCATTTTGGTGGAAGATACCGCACTGAACTCTTTCTGAAGTTTTAAAATCAAATCAACGTCATTTTGGCAACTTATTAAAATAACAATATCATCGGCGTATGCAGATAAATAAAACACATTTGGACACTTTGTTATACACAGACCACTCAATTCTGTTCTTAATTTACTTAATGTAAAAAGAGGCTCAATTGCTAAAGCATACAGCATACCGGACAAGGCACAGCCTTGCCTAACACCTCTGAGCACTTTAAAAGGAGCACATAAGTCACCATTAATTTTCAGTATGCTCTCAACGTCACTGTACAGCACCCTCAGCATTGAACTAAAAGCCGAATTGATACCAAAAGCATCTAGTGTGTCCCACAGGTATTTGTGTTCAACTCTGTCAAACGCTTTTTCCTGATCTAATGCTAGCAGTCCACACTTTAACTCCAGGCTTTTTCCTGAGCTTACAATGTCTCTGATGAACGATATGTTGTCAAATATGCTCCTTCCAGGCACACAATAAGTCTGGTCTGGGTGAATCACCTGTTCCAAACATCCGGCCAGTCTACTCGCCAGAGCTTTAGACAGGATTTTGTAGCACAACAGGCTGACCGGTCTCCAGTTTTTCAGGTCGTTCAGGTCTCCCTTTTTCGGCAGCAGGGTGAGGACAGCTCTGCGGCAGCTCATGGGAAGCTTCCCGCTGTTCAAACTTTCTTGGAGCACCTCCAGGAGATCCGGACCCAGCTCCGACCAGAAGGACTTGAAGAAATCGACAGACAAACCGTCTATTCCTGGTGATTTCCCCCCTTCCATGGGGGGCTGTTGTTAGCTCTTCCAGGGTCAGAGATTCGCAGAGTAATGTATTTGCCTCAGAAAACTGGGGCAAATCCTGCAGAAAGGCGTTATCATTCTGTCCATGCTGTAGTTCGCTCTTGTACAGATCTTTAAAAAAACTCACAGCCCTTTTTCTAATGTCCGAAGGATCTGATATCAGAGTTCCGTTCACTGATGTTAAAGAGTGTACGAAACGTCTCTGTCCATTTTTCTTTTCCAGATTGAAACATTTTTTTGAAGGTGCGTCCATCTGTTCAATGCTCTGAAATCGTGCCCTTACTAGCGCTCCTTGTGTAACTGTGTCTAGTAATTGGTCCAGTGTGTGTTTTTTTTGTTAATTGATCCTTGTGAGCCAAATTGCTATTGTCATCTGCGGTTTGGAGTTCTATTAGATCTTTTTCTAGTGTTCTCATCGTTCGGGTGATGTCTCTGGTGACGTTGTGAGTATACTGTTGACACAGTTAGCTGTTGACACAATCTGGGCCTTAACTACATCCCACCATTGCTGTACACTCTGATATGATCGTTTTGTATTTCTAAAAATATTCCAAAAGGCTTTAAAACATCCTTAAAATTTTTATCGCATAATAAGTTGCCAATAAGCGCTTTTTGGTTTCACAGAGCTCTGAGATACCACACACTGAACCAAGCTGTGATCAGAAAAACACACTGGACAGATAAAACAACTTTGAACTCGATTGATTTGATGTTTGAAAACATAAAACCTGTCTAGTCTTGCTAGTGAGATATGGTTTTGATGTACATCCAAGTACTAATCAGGCCCTACTCTGCTTAGCTTCCGAGATTTGACGAGATCGGGCGCATTCAAAGTGGTGTGGCTGTAGGCAATTCAGGCTTGAAAAAAATCCACACTTAAAGATTTGACCAACAGGAAAAAAGGATTGATTGATTGATTGATTGATTGATTGATTGATTGATTGATTGATTGATTGATT